>JZSA01007890.1:0-13928 GCA_000956155.1 Cotesia vestalis
AATCCCTAAGGGGTTGATTTCGTCCAGAAATCATCCCCGCAATGTGTTTTGATAGTCGCATCTAAAACGCCTAAGCGTTTTAGATAAAGACCATCAAAACATGCCCTTGACTTTGAATTTTACTGCCTATTTTACTCTCTATGCAATGCAATGGAATAAATAAGGGAGTAAAATAGGCAGTATGGCTAATATTTGAACCGCAAAAGCGGTTAAAATTTAGTCAAGTTTACGCGGAGTAAACTAGCCTCATTAGCCTTTTCCCGTAAAGTTTACGCGGAGTAAACTTTGAAGGAAGGGGCGCATATGTTTAAGCTGTGTAAGTATTTACAAGAATTTGACTCTGAAAACAGGCATGAATATGAAGACAAATAATATAGAGTTATTGAGGTGGGTTTATGAAAATGCATATCCCAACCTTACATACCTAGCGTTACTAATATTAGCTTTTTTGATGCAATTTACTTTTAGCGGGCATGTGACGAAAAAAAGTGATCTTGGTGCCTGGGATCACATCGTGATGCATATGAGAACTAAATTACTTGTAGGTTATCTGCTACTTTTAGTTTTGTTAAATGCATACGTCATTATCGTCGCAGCTATGCAGTTAGGCCGCGACGGTGCTTTGCAATACATGGGAATGGTATACGAGAATCTTTTTTCAAAGGTGAAAAACGTCAGTGCTATTATTTCGATTATCACCGTATTCCTGATGCCTTATTTCATTCATTTCATACATAGGCGCTATGTCAAACCGCGTCTTTCTGCTTTTAAAAGAAAGTATCGCGTTTCTCAGACAGGAGATTCACTGTCAGACATACGAGTAGAGAATCAAGCATATAAAAGTAAAACTTTTGAAGTTAGAAAATACTATAAAGATGGTTATGTATTCATGGGATTAGATGAATATGAACAACCTATATATATGGAAGACTCAGAATTTAAATCTAAAAACTTGAAAATACTTGGCGCTACCCAAACTGGGAAAGGTGTAATTCAGCAGGTGCTTTTAGATCAGGCAATAATGAAAGGTTGGGGCGCATGGTTCTTTGACCAGAAGCCTGATGACTTTATATATTCTGTCTTAGTTGAATCCTGCAAACAATGGAATAGAAGCGCACCTGTCGTACTTGATTTAACTGGAGAAAGTACAGGTAAATACTCACCTTTTGAATATGGCCCTTTAAGAGAACGGTTACAGCGTTTTAATAAAGTATTCGGACTTATTGGTAAGGGTACTGATGCTGACCATTATAAAAATATTAACCGTCAAATTATGACTTTCCTATCTGATTATTGGGATGGAACGCTTGGACATTTAGATAAACTCCTTAATGGTAAAGATAGCAGCATTCCAGATAATAAGCGCCAGTGGGTTTTCGAAAACACTATTAACATTCGCACTCGTTTAGATGAATGGAAGTTGCTACCTCACTTATTTACTAATAAGGGTGAAGGTTTCAATGTACAGAAAGAATTAGAGTTAGGATCTGTTGTATATGTTAAAGGTCGTCAGGATGACGATTTAATCAGAGACGTCTGCTCTGCGCTTCTGGTTGAATGGAAAGATTGCATCATTAACAAAAGACATTCCAGTCATGTTTTCACCTGTCTTGATGAAGCAAAATTTTGTATATCAGCTACTGTCGCCAGTGCTCTGGCGACAATATTATCTAAAGAAGCAAATATGGCTCTGGCATATCAAGAGCGTGATGATATCAAAAACGTGCCTGATCAAACTGTCGATAAAGAAGCTTTAAAAAATCAGGTCGAAACCAATACTCTTGTCACAATCTCCTATAAATGCGGCTACGATACTGCTGAATGGATTGCTAACAATACCGGTACAATTCAGAAGAACATTACCCGTATGGAAGGCGTTGATACGGATGGTTTCGGTGCTGAGTCTTGGTCTGGCAATCGAATGATTGGCAGTGAAGCTGAAACCTACATCAGCATCAACAGTATTCTGAGCCTCAACAAACGTGTCGGAATCTTCATGAATAATGAAGGACTCGCAAAATACATATTCACTAGCTGGATTCCGGTAAACCAAAAATCACCGTTACCCGTTGCTGAAAAAAATGATAACGGCCATGTAGCTGATACTGATTTTGAAAACAAAAAGTCATCAAAAAAAGCAAAAGCTAAAGTAATAGTAAATAATGAACATAAGGGTGGTGCTCCTGCTGATGAAACTGATACCATTACTGACGATATTTCATCGCCCTCTGCTTTTGATCCTTCCAGTGATCCCGACTTTATAGCAATGCTGGAAGCTCAAATGGCTAATGACAGTATAGAGCCTGACCACTCTGTTTATCAGGAGGAAATCCAGCAAGTCGCTTTAGAAGACGTTGAAAAAGCGAAGCCGGAAAAACAACCTGAAAGCAGAACTGTAGAAGAGTCACAAGATGACTTGATTTCGAGTTTTGTTAAAAAGGATAAAAAATGACAGAAATTATCACACTGAAATTATCGCAGTGCGTTCCTAATAAGAAGCAGGATCGCCGGGATTTCGAAAGCCCGTCAGCCAGAGAGCACATTGAGAAACTGAAGGCCTCTATCGGTCTGGTTCTTCCTAATGGCTCGCTTTATGGAATACGTGAGCGTTTAGTGGTTAAGGCTTCCTCTACACCTGATGAGTACATCATCCTTAAAGGTGAAAATCGCTGGAGAGCTGGCACGGAAATCGATCCTGATATGGAAGTCGAATGCGAAGTTCGAAACTATGACGATAAAACCATTGAGCACCTTGACCATGCTACGGAGAACTCCCTACACAGAGATTTAAACATCTTCGAGAGGGCGCTCTCTATCAAGACAGATAAGGACAACGGCCTGACTACTGAGCAACTTATTGCCGTGCATGGCCTTTCGAACAAAACTGTCGTTAGCAAGTATATGAGCGTCTTCCGCCTCTCTAAACCTAAGCAGAAAATTGTGCAGGAATCTTACATCAATGACTTAAATCTTCTCAGCAAACTGATGAAAGTCTCAGATGAAGATGTTAAGGAGCTGCGCCAACGTTGCGAAGGGGGTGAGCAGGCTAAGAAAGTAATTAATGAGCTGCTTACGCGTAGCCGCCAGTTACCAGAAAAAGAGCCAGTCTACAGGGTCGCTTTTACTCAATCACAGTACTCTGCAATTCTTGAGCTTTTGGATCTCAATCCAGAAGATATGAATAATCCCGACGAGGATATTGAGCTACTGCTTAAAAACAGGCTTGAAGAATTGTCATCAAAAGATGTTGTCGCTAATGACAATAATGACAATGGCTAAATTATTTAGGCTGGCTACTGAAAACGATTATATCTTTATTCCTGAAATTGGTTTATGGGAATTATCGTTCGACACGCGCCCCGTTATCGGGGTGCGTTGTGACGATCCGGTTACTGGTGCCTTTGAATATAATCAGGCCAGGCTTAAATTTTTTTCTGCTAAGCTTAAAAGCGTTCAAAATCATAAAGAATTTGATTTTGAAGCTGTGTTAACATGGGCTGCTGAACATGGCAGTCCTGAACAGTGTCAATTTGTTTTGAATTTGGTTAACGCAAGGAATATAAGTGAATACAAGGAAGCAGCACTTAACTTCATTAAATATGACAGAGTGAATTATCCCTATCACCTTGATATAGCTATTTTTTTTACGGGATTTGAAACCAGACTAACCACCAACCATGATCTGATATCAGTAATTAAGGACAAATCAAAATCATGATTACGAATACTAAGATCCCCCTGGCATTTCACGATATTGTGAATGTGCTTATGTGGGATGATTCTTATAACAAAGAAAATGTTATAAGCCGTATTCCTTGCGGAACAAAGGTCACCTACTGGCTCGCCAGAGCTTTTACCCTGTCTAATATGAAAAAGTACGCTAATAAAGGTCAGTTTACTCTTTCATATTACTATCAGAAAAATCTCCCTTTGGTTGAGGGCGATCTAAAAATCCTACTTGATTTTTACTTAAGTCAAATTAAGCAATTAAAATCCCTCAACCGCGACAACACGATAAGCAGTCTTATCGATGTTTCTGCTTTTATGCAGACCACGGAAATGCATATCTCTGTTCTACCCTGCCCGCCTGTATTGATGTTTATCCGCGTAAACCTTCTATGCGATGAGGCTCATACAGAGCTGCGTAAACTCTACCAGTTTGGAAGCATCACAAAGAGCGACTACTTCAAGCAGCGCAGAGAGCTGTTTAAACCCCTGAACAAATTCAGGGCAGATTTTGCCACTAAGGTCAGTGAAGCCGGACGGCTTCTGAGGACTTTTGAAGCTAAGTTAGCTGCCGCCGCTAAAAACGATGCCTAACGCTTCCGGTAGACGTCTGTAGACCTTTCTTTTGGCATTGTGCCGCACTCATCCAGGATGCGTCAGCGGCAGTTTCCCCCTCAGTTCTCCGGCCCCCAAAAAGAAAAAAGGGATTGAGCATAAGCTCAATCCCCCACGATCACTTAACTTTATCAGCTAAGTGTTTTCTGTACTGCAAAACTACTGTCTCGATATCGAGGTGAAGTAGCGCGTCATTACTGACAATGAAGAAAGTCACGTCAGCAGTTCTGCTATGCGGGTACAGGCAAGCATGAATGATTACACGATCAAACAACCAGGCTCTTTTGAGATTGGTCGAATCAGTACAATCATCAAGGTTTAGTTTTTGTAGATTAAATCTACGTTCGCTTAAGTAAGCTTCGAGATTAGAATATGACTCAGTACCACTATATTGAAGATGTACAACCGGTGATGTTATATCAGGTTTAACACATTCAACATTAACTGCGGTATTGAACTCATAGAAAGCTTTTTCGATTTTATCGATCATGATTGATTACCTTTAGGGCAATCTTCATGTGCCTGAGAGGCAACATGAAGAAGCCTCTGGCAGAAAGGATTAAAGAGTGCGTTGCAACCGGTTATAGCGCACGTTGTCCGGTAAAACAGATACTAGCAAAGAGCCTCTTAAACAACAAGATATGTAACCGCTATTCAATCAAGCGTTTAATATGCATTAAGATGTTTCTGTAAAAAGACAATTTGATCGCAAGTTATTTAGGTTATTAATATTAGGATGCCGATATGCTATTAATAACCCAATCAATTAAGTGAATACAAACAGATTTGATTGTATTTTCTGACGATAAAAACTTTATCTATTTTAGCCATCCTTATTTAATGCGATACAGATCATATAAAACATCGAAAGAGTGATTATATTTTAAGCAAAAACGACATCATCAGAGGGGTTTATTGATATATGTGATTACCAGCTCGAAACCCTTTTGTTCGGCACTGAGTGATGCTGCTACCCACAGAACCCCGCTGGCATAAACACCCTGCCTGAACATTGCCACTTCTACACCTGAACCTTTACCCATGATCGAACTGAGTAGCACCGGTAAACGCGTGATGCCCTTCTCTAACGCGGCTTACAGGCACTACCACATCAATCGTCTATGGTATCTAAATCCCTCTCAACTCTGAAAATCGCGTAAACTTGCTTAACCTTTTTTCTGCCGGAGTTGTGATGAGAAAATTCATTGTAGGTGGGACCATATTTTACATGCTGGAAAGCGGTGAAAGAATGCAATCCGATAACATGGATTATGATTGCAGCAGACATTATATCATCTGGCCTGTTACTGACGGGTGGCGTATTAGATACATGTGGACTAATGATTGGGAAAGTATTACGGATAAAACATTTGATACGGAAAACGCTGCTTTCAACTTTGCATATGAACACTTTCAGAAAGCAACGCAGGCTTAGACTGATCGATAATTTGGATTGTGTACGATCATGATTTTAACTAGACATCGCAAAGAAAATAAATATAAAAAAAGTCGCCACAAGGCGACTTAAAAGGTACATCATTTTCTTATAATTCCCTGGTGCCAGTTGGCATCTTTAGTTATGCACTATATAGGCACTATGTGCAACCACTTAGTGCCTATCTGCAACCACTTTATTCTATCTGCCATCACCTTACACTACCTGTCTTTTACTAAAGGTAGTTATGACATGGCCGAACCCTATTTAAAGAACCGTCGCCGCTTTACTTCCTCTCTTGATAACCGTCTTGTGCCACTTTTTGATGAACTGGCTAAAACTTCCCGCATCCCTAAAAGTCGCTTACTCGATGAGGCAATTGAGGACTTACTTTCAAAGCATGGTGTACCTGTTATAAGCCCGTTAGATAATGAGGACGACTGATAGACGCTTCTTTCACGGCCTCCTGTTTGTCCTGGCTGGCCCGAATATGATGGGGTAAGATCTGTACACACCTATCAAATTGCCGAGGGCCAGACATGCGAACTATCACGACATGCGAACAGCTATTAGTGAACGGAACGGTCAGAGAAAGGGTTGCAACACATGTTGTCACCGGGGCGCACGGCTATGAAACGCTCTGCACAAGCGGCTACAATATCAGTCGTAACGAACAGGGCATAGTGATTGAAAACTGTGAAAAGCTGGCTGAAGGCGAGCTGCCAATCACTTGCCCTACCTGCTTCGTAATCTGGCGTGACGTTCACCAGTTCACGGCTGGCAACTTTGATATGGAGTCGGGGAAAGGACATTTTGCTGATACCGGCCTCACTGAGATCACAATAGGCCAGCTTTCCGAGCTGGAAGCAGAATAACCGCCGCTTTGAGAGGTGACATTATGGAATGGGGTACTCATCTGTTCACGCTGGCGCTGTTTGCACTGTGCGCCCTGCCGGTAATCAAACTACTCGTAGAATCACTGTCAGGCTCTGGATCAGGCTCAACCGCCCACAGGGATATATGGGCTAAGCCCGTCCCGGCCTGGCACTTTTACGCAAAGCTTGCCGCTGTCGTCGTCATTGCTGGCCTGCTTTTGGTTGCGTGGATTATGTTCATGATAGAAACCTTCACGCCTGATCTGTAACGCGCAAAGCGATTAAGCCGCCGCCAGGCGGTTTTTTTACGCCCTTCTGCGGCGCATTCGGTAAAACCCCTATTCTGCCGAATCCGTTACATCATTCAGGGCAAGCCTAATTCAGTGTGGTAATTTATAAGGGTAGTGAATCTGTAATCAGCGCTGTTCAGGATGTTTCTGTCTTTATTCTGTACAGCCTTTACATACTTTTCCACGTACCGAGTAAACTGCTTGGTTACGTGATCTTCCTTACCCTGTAGCTTTCTGCCTGCTTCTTTTGTTTTCAGCAGGAAGGGATCACTACTGACATGGCAGGGCTTTCTAATCAGCAGAGCTTTTGTATAATCCAGCCCCATGCCTTTAACACGCCGGTTCCGGTCGCGATTTACCTCAAGAATAAGGCTCGCATCATGCTGAATGTTAGAGCGAACCGGAATAGCAAAAACTAATCCGTTCAGCTCAATTTGTACGATGCCATGACCGCGAACCTTATTGCCAGCCATCCATACCCGGTTAGAGGTGTCAAAATCGAGCGCCTCAAGCACTACAGGGTTGTCTGTGTAAAACGAGTTATCTAACTTTTTAAGTTCCATGATCGCCCTTCACCGGATACAAAAAAACCCCGACATTGTCGAGGTTTTTAGGGTAGTTATTACAAGGAATTTGGGTTTTTTACGTGGGGATTTTCCTACCGCCACAACAAACAAGGAATTTGGGTTTTTTACGTGGGGATTTTCCTACCGCCACTAACTACGGTTTAAATATTACTCGCTATTGACGAATACGTCAACCCAATACGGTATTAGGAAGCCTTAACTCAGCCGACAGGCGTAGCTTTAGCGCCTTTTTCGCTGATTAGTGAAACCCCTGTATTACTGGCATTAAAAATGCCGCTTCAGTAGCGGCATGTTAAACGCGTGAAATCTCACTCACGGCTGTGTCATTCGACAACATAGCGATGGTAAAGGTAGCTGATCAGCAGGACCAGTACCACAGCCAGAAACTGATAGCCGCCGACACCGTACCAGGGCCGTTCGTCAAAGAGGCCCATTTCTCTGGCACGTCCTACCACGCTGCCGAACTGTTCTTTATCTGCCATATAGTTAAGAAACGGGAACGTCCCTGTAATCAGCCATGCCGATATAACGCCATAAACCAGCCACTGCGGAAATATGTCGATAAAGTCTGACAGGCCGCCGCCGTGACGCGCATCACTGAAAAAGTTGAACCAGAGCGCGACACAGAGCGCCCCCCAGATGATCACTGCATACACACACGCCTGGAAAAAATTCACTCCGTCATAAAGCGTATCAAGCACCTTACCGCCTCCTGTTTTGCCCGATTGTTTAGCAGGGCTTATTAAATCATTTTTTCCCTGTAAATTCGCGCAATGATAGCTTCGACGGCTTGTGATTACCTGAGCAGCAATACAGACACCGCCGCTATCAGCGACATTGCAACCGAAAGCAGGAATGAAAAAGAAAGCAACTCGGACTTTGCATCAATCATGCAATCTAGGGTTGCTTCCTGGGTATGCGCTGGCGTTAAGTCCGGTAAATCATGCCATTGCTTTGACTCTTTCATCTTTTCATATCCGCTAAGGGTATGCCGGGTGTGCCAGTGAAACAGCCAGAGCAGCAGCGCCAGGCCAGCCGGAAGATATTTCACGAAATCCAAAGTTTGAAAGGTCTGTTCCATAGAGACTCCTTTTCCCCGCATTCGGTAAAACCCCGATTCTACCGAATCGCCCCGCTGCGGCGCAATTAACTACATGTTGTGCCTGTCTCAGCTGGCACGCATACCATATATAGTGGTCAGGTCCTCTGCGCCGGGTCAGGCCGCGCCGGTTGCCCCGCTGCGCCATTCGGTAAAACTCCGGCATGGGCGGGTTTCCCCGAATGTGATTTACCGCCAGCGGAGTTTTTCTTCGCGCACTGCTCGCCTGCTTACGTCAAAATAGACGTAACAGGCATGTGGTGCGGAGATTTAAAAAATTGAGTAACTTCCCCCCCGAAATCCCTCAGATTTCACGTAGCGTTGTCACGACGCCCGGAACACCGGCAGCGCGGTTTGGTATGGATTACCCTCTCGCCGCCGCCATGCGCGATCTTGCCGCCGAGACAACCGGCTATCCGAAATACCTGCTTGCGCCTGAAATCGGCGTGCTGCTCGATGCCGTAGGCGATCTGCGTCAGCGGATACTGTTTGATTTCCTCTGGAACACCGGCGCACGCATCAGCGAGGCGTTAGCCGTCACCCCGGCTGATATTGTCCTCGATGCCAGAAGGCCGTATGTCGTGCTGTATACGCTGAAACAGCGACAGCAGCCCCGGCCCGGACGCCCGCGCAAGGGAGAGCCGGTTAAACGCGCCGTGCCGCTGCTCGATGAGGCGTTTGTTATGCGGCTGCGGGATCACCTGGCAACCTTCACACGGCACCGCACAAAGCCGGTATGGGAGATAACCGACGACACTGCACGGCACTGGCTGCAAAACGCCCTGGCTGAGTGCGAGCGGCGCGGCGTGAAATTCACCATTCCCCTGATCAGTCCGAAAACCTTCCGGCATTCGTTCGCCATGCACCTGGCGATGAACGGGGCGCTGCCGGTCACGTTGCAGGCGTACATGGGGCATAAGGATTTTAAAAGCACCCAGCACTATCTGCGCGTGTTCGCGCTGGATGTCGGAATTGGCCTAAATCACACAATCCGCTTTTCATACCCGCCAGAAAATCCGCTGCTGTTACCCTGAATTGCTATCACCTCAGCGTCCTGCAGGGCGTTCTGGCCGTAAAATTTGCTATCAGATGATGCGCGAGCTGGGCGGCGCCGGTCGCAGATATGATTGCAAAATGCCCCCCCTGCCCTGTCCTGGTGAGTAGTGCCATTGATTGTTATCATAAGGCTACCGGTCAACGTGCGTGATAGCCGGTTGTAACGCACCTTTCAATCCCTTCAAGCTACGGCGAACTGTATCGCCGCTGGCGATATGGTTCCCGTCAGGAGCCAGTATGAAAACCCAAACCCCTGAAATTTCCGCAATCCCTAACAGCGATGAGTTTTACCTTTATACGGTTGAGTCCAGGCTGAAAAGCTGCATTAACGGTAAGGCCGTAATGCTGGAAATGCTGATACACCGGTTGTTTGATAAGTACGTTACCGGTCTGCCTGAGTTTCACCGTCAAGGCTGGTCTTTCATGGAACTCAGCAACGGTGGTTTCTACTTCTGTCCGGCAGATGAACGGGTGTTTACCATCAGGATCGGTAACTACTCGGTGTCGATAGACAACCATCAGCTAGGCATGGCGCTGACGTTCGATGTGCTTACCGCTGTGTTTGAGCGCACCCGCGACCAGGCTTTTCACGTTGCGTTACTGGCGCTCGAAGCGTTTTTTGTGGAAGCAGACAGGAAAAACCAGGCTGACGGCATCAGGGCTTACCTGAAGTTTATCAAGCTGGTTTAACACAGGTTAACGCCTGATCAGCCGGACACTCTCTGAGTGTTCGGTTTTTTTTTGCACCGCGACAAAGAACCCTTAGGGGAATCTTAGGGAAATCCCAAATAAATCCTTTGAACATCCAAAAGGATTATGTAATATATCCCTATCGCAACGCAGAAAAGGAAAACGACATGACAGTTATTGCAGCAGCACACAACAAAGGCGGCACCGGAAAAACAACGACGTCAGTTCACCTTATCGGTGAGCTGCGCCCTGATGACGTTATCGATATCGATGTTCATAAGGGGATTAGCATTCTTAACCGTATGCGCCCGGATGACGCGCAATGGCCTGTATCAACGTTCAACAATTCGAAAGAGCTGATGAGCTACATCCGGGAGCGTGACGAAGCGGGTAAGCTGGTTTACGTTGACTGCGGTGGCTTTGACTCCGAGCTTACCCGTTCTGTTGTTGCAGTTGCTGATCTGGTAATTGTTCCTGCGAACGACAGCCCGACAGAGCTTATTGGCCTGGCCTCTTTTGATCACGTTCTGGCTGATATCAGCAAAAAAATCGGTTTTGAGCTGGTCACTCACGTTCTGCTATGCAAGACGCCGCCAAACAAAAAGAACTTTCCTGAAATGGAAAACCAGCTAGCAGAAAGCCGCCATATGAAGCTGCTTAACAACCGTCTTCCTTACCGTACCGGACGCTATGGGTTCCAGGAAAGTTTACGGACCGGACAGGGGATTACCGAGATCAAAAACGGCAGGGCATCACCGGCAGGGCGTGAGTTGCGGAAGGTTGTTGCTGAAATTCAGGCGCTGCTAGCAGACGAAGAATAATATACAATGGAATCCTTACGGGAATCCTTTAAACATCCTTAGGATTCCCAATAAATTCCTATAATGCACTACCTGAGGTTTCCGTAATGACTAGCAAGAAAAATAAAGCAAGCCTGTATCAAGCTGTTGCAGATGACCAGTTAGGTGATGCCATGCTGAAAGTGAACACGCCAGCGGCAACCGATGCACCGGCTAAAAGAGAGGTGCGTACAAAGACGCTCAAGGCAATTCCGGCGAGCTACTTCGACGCACACCAGGCGCTGCGAGATTCAAACAAAACCGTTCTCGACTTCTCAAGCTACATCATGGAAGCCATAAGAGAAAAATTCGAAAGAGACGGGGCGCTGTAACGCCCTTAGGGAATCCGTGGGATTTCTTAAGGAAACACTATAAACATCCTGAGGAATTACGATGAGTCAATACAGACTGAATGGAGAGACACCCCACGGCACTGTAGATGTATTGCTTGGATGGGATGAGCCGATGAACTGGTTCTTCATGGTTATTGATCCTGAATCTGATGAACCGCTTTACAGCAACCTGGATGAGTACGCCCCGGAAAACCTGACGCTGGATTACTTCCAGGGTGTTTTAGACAGGTTTAATATCAGCAATATTTCTTTGCTTCCGGGCCACAAAGACGGACTGTATGAAAAACTCATGTCAGACCGCAAAGAAAAAAGAATGAGTTGAGAATCCTTATATAAACCCTAAGGAAATCCCTTAGGATTCCTTTGGAATCCCTGAGAACATCCTAAGGGTTTACCTAAGAAAACTAAGTTTTAAAGATGGAAATTACGACAAAAGACTTCGCCGGTTGGCTGGGGATCAGGGAAGGGGAGCTGGTCTATAAGTACCAGACAACGGGTGAGTATAAAGGAGTGGAGTTGCCGCAGCCGCTATACCAGCACACCGGCAAAACCCGCAAATTTCGTTATCGTGACGTTGTAGCGTTTATTGAAAAGGTCCGAAAGCCAAAATGACTTGATATAGTTACGCCCGAATACAGAAAGCCGCCCAGACGGGAAGGCTAGTTATTCAGGAGTAACGATGAGACTGCAAGATGTAGCCAAAGTCTCTGTAAACCTTCCAGATGCTGATTTCTGGATAGTGCGCAGAGGAACCGTTAAGGCGGTTGGAGAACCCACGTATACATTCAATCCTGAGCATATCGGGATAAAGGTAACACGGACGGAAGTAGTGCTTCCGCGCTACCTGTATTACTGCCTGATGCACATACACGCTAAAGGCATGTGGGAAAATCTGGCAACCGGCACACTGACTTTAGTGAACATCCGGGTTTCTGATATCAAGCATATCGCGCTTAAGCCGCAATAAACCTATCGCGTTAGTACGCTATCAAGCATAAGGGCAGCTCTGCTGCCCTTAATCGACGCTGAGAGGCATCTATGAACATTTCTATCGATCTGCCTAACATCAACGAGCAACGTCTTATACTGCTGCAACAAGGCTCAGAAGATGGGTGCAGGCAGTTACGCGCTAACCTGGACGCTCCACGCTATCCGGCAGCGTCTGGTATCAATGCTGACGATTACGGTGATAAACACCTGAGAACGGCTGATGAAGGATGGGAAGCCCCGGCCCCGGAACTGGTGTCAGCCTGGTTCGATCAGTTTATGGCAGCGTTCCCGGAATACGCATCTGAGAATAAACTGGCGGCACTGCTTGGCCTGTCCGGGAACAATGCCGGTCGCCGCATACGGGCTTACACGTCAGGCGATGAAAAGATCCCTTATGGGCTATGGCGGCGCTTTCTGGTGATTACCGGCAGGGCAAGCCAGGAGATCATTCCAGTGATGGGGATTTTTGATATAGGGGAGGAATGAGAAGAACCGCTGCAAAGCGGTTTTTTTGTCTCAAATCTACGGCAACACCGGATCGGCGCGTAAGGTGCTTATCTGACAGAACCGATGAAATTACGCTTCCTCGCTCACGTCCGGTAAAGCTGGCCGTGAGTCTGCGGCGAGCGTTGATGGTGATAGCAAATATAATAATTTAGATAATTCTGTTAAGAGTTTGCGGACCGAATCTTTTCCGATGTCGTTCCGGCAGACTTAAACGAGCAGAATCATGAAGATCAATCATTGCATCATGAAGCCTTAAGCAACGACTAAAGCGAAAACTACCCGGCGAGTTAGTGGTTAAAGAATGATTATAATCTGTATGGTAGCGATCTAATGTGCTTATCATCGAGCTTAATAGATCTCTGACATTTGCCGGTAAAACAAAAGCTTGGTCACTCTTGATAGCATCAAACTTCTTTGAAGCAACGTCTAATGTGGTAGTAGCCGCTGGTTGCCGCAGTTGGATTCTAGTAGGCGATGGAAATAAATTACCAGGATTAGCTTTCATCTGTCTTGCTTCTGCCAGAGCGGTATTAAAGTCGGATGCAGGTGCAGCATTAATGATTATCTTTAACACTGTCATATTTGCCCTTGCCAAAGAGCATATATCATTTAGCGCCTGGTTTTTCTTACCAGATGACGTTAGAAAATCATAACCAGAAACCCAAATTTTGCTGACAAGTCCAAATGGAGGTAAAGACATACTCAATCCTTTAAGAAAATTAGTTAGTAAAACTAATATACTCTTTCAGTTAGCTCCTGAAACCACTTCTAAGCGTTTTCTTACATAACCCTCCTATCTACTCACTTTTCCAAATTGAAACGCTCATGTAGCTTTACAGCCCTTTTAAATGATGAACTTAGGCTAG
>JZSA01007891.1:0-15846 GCA_000956155.1 Cotesia vestalis
TAGTTGGCCTCTTCTTCTGCTAAGCCGGTTTGCGAAGCCTCGATCTAGTCGCTGTGAAGAAGGTAAACGGTCGGAGACGAAAGGAATGTTCAGCAATCCTCTTTGCCGATTAGTTACAACGATCACCGATGATTTGCACTTTTGCCCATCGTTTACGATGGGAGCTACCTATTAGATCTGAGCGGCTTGGCCGTAGGCCAGTGCAAGCGAAGTCATCACTCTGACTGTCCACAGGGCAGGCAGCGAATAGGTATTGTTTTTAATAGATATTTAAAACAAGAAGTTTAAAAGACTCCACGCACTTTAAAATCTCAGCGGATAGAACCTTACAGAGATAGTCCCATGCACTTTATAGTGCATAACTCGATTGCTTGAAAAAAATGGCTTGGGAAAGGGTGGTCGGTTACTGGAAATAAACAGATTCACGCAGACACTGAAGCCATTCACAAAGCGAATCGTGCAGGATTTAAGCAACGATAAATTGCAGACGTGCGAAACCCTCCGGCGTTTGCCGGAAGGTAACAGGAAAGGGTAGTTAGGCCGCTAATCGGGTGAAGTTGCCCCGCGACATGATCATACGCTGCTTAACTCTGCGCGCGATTTCAGCGTCTATGGCCGTTCTGTCAATCGGGAAAGAGCCAGCGGCAATCTCTTTGGTAAGTTCTTTTCTCACCAGATTCTGGATCTCTGCGTGGGTGCGCTGAGCGTCACGCAAAGCTTTTGCACGGAGTTCGCCTCGCTTTTTACGTTTCAGGCGATAGGCATAAAACCGGCTGCGCATAGCTCCCCAGGCTGCCGCTATGTGCTCTTCAAGTGTCAGCTCTGGTAAGCCCTGCTCTTTACGCTTCATGTTCTTGTAGGCGTGTCGGCTGCGGCAAGCGCCCTCAACGGCGCGTTCAGAAATGTCCAGCGCACGGAAAAAGTCAGGCAGGAAAGAGATGTCACTGGGGAAGTTGCAGCCGAGCGTTGCACAAAACTCTGTCTTGTACGTAATCAGCCCCATGTCACGCAGTGCTTCAAGTGCGCGGGTAGTGCGCGAAATGCTTACATTCGTATGGGTGTCGTGAACCGTTTCGGTAGCAAGACCACACTCGATAGCAAGGTTCGTCATAGTGACGTTAACCCTGTTAGCAAGCGGATCGTAGTGAAAGCAGATACCCTGTAGCAGTGCTTCAATTGCCTGCAATCGCGCTCTCGGTGGCATACGCTTACGTAACCCTTTCTGACGGGCATACGCAACATGAATGGCAAAGGCAAAGGTAGTGGTGAATCCTTTCGCTGCATCCATCAGCTTTTGATTGAATGAAAGCGTCTCTTTACCCTTCGGTGGTACAAATTCAGGGTTAGGATTTTTAGGACGTCCAGGGTGTAGCGGTAATGAAATATTCTCAGACACGCCCGCCTGCGCTTATGGCGGGCAGGGGTTGATTTGGTAAACACATAGGTTATAATCCTTCACAGGTTTCGTACCTAGCCCCGGTCATCATGCCATCCGCCAAGATTGCACATGATTTCCGGGGCTTTGTTTTTTTGGGCTTTTCAACCCTATCCTTCACCACCTTTCGGCGTGGCATACCTCAAAAATTCTTTTCGTCTTGCGTAGTTAGCGATGAAATCTATCACCACATTTGCTTTTAAACAAGACTGCCTTTCACTGCTATAGGCCGCACTAATCATAACTAAACAGCTTACATTAATCCAGTCTACTACTTGGCGTTGATCGCAGTTTCAGGAATCCCGTTCTGTTTCACAGGTTTCCTGTGAGGCATAACGGGATTGAACAACCGTCAGGGCGTTAGCGGCTCATCAATCAAAAAGTGCTTTCTGTGCGTCTCTGAAACGCTCAAGACGCATTTTATAATCGTTCTTCTCTGCTTCTGACTGCCTTAAGGCCCGATTAAGACGCTCAATCTCTTTCTGCTGCGCTTGATACTGCATCAGGCATCTGAGTAGGGTCTGTGATCCGGTTTTCTCACCCACAAGCGGCCCTACAGCTTCCAGCTCCGCATCATGAATGTCCTTAGTTCTTACCGTTAGCGTTCCCATGAAAAAATCCTTGATAGCAAATTCACACATTCAAGCTACATCCGGGCAAGCTAAACGCAATCAATTTTGCGTTGGCCAGCTCGCCGGTCGTTTCTTTTTTGCTATCACTTTTTCTCTGGCCAGCTCGCCGGCAGCGCCAAAACTGATAGCAAAAAAAACTCAAACATCGTCCTGCAGAACATCAGAGTGATAGCAGGACGGCAAATTTACGTGCGCATCCTGCTGATCGGTCAGTCATGCACAAAGAAAATCGGACCTCCGAAAATGCTCTTGTAGGAACGCTTGCGGTCTTCCGGCAGCGCCCGGAACGTGTCTGAATGTTCCTCTGCAAGTTTCGCCAGTGTTCCTGTCTGCGCGATAAAGGACGGGGTAACGCTTTTTATCTCTGCCAGGATTTCACGTAATACGTTCATTCCAGCTTCCGGCAGCGGATCTTCTTCCATTAATGCCAGGTATTCATCTATCGTCATGCGGTAACGTTCTAAATCATCTTGCTCTTTCATGGCTCTACTCCTGCTCGCGGCATATCTCAGACATGGTTTCGTTATAGGCGCGCTCGGTGTCCTGTTGACCTTCGTGGCTCAGCTCGTAGCCACGGCTCACTGCTTCCTTTTTCACATACTCCGCATCTCTCATATTGAGAGATTCCAGCCTGGCAAGCGCACTTAGCAGACTATCTAGGCACAGCTTTTCGTAGATTTCGTAATAGCAGCCGCAACGCTTACCGGCGTCCTGACTGATTCGCTTAAAAAAGGTGTCGATGTGAATCCCGTCATTTTCCTTTGACCAGGGATTGCGGATATAACCGGTGCGATTTTGTGATGATCGAATCATGTTATCCCCTCATCCGGCCAAATTTGTCTAAAATGCCCGATATGTCAGCAGGGCAACTGCTCATTGCTTCCTCGCGCTTTTTCAACGTCTTCCACGGGTCGAAACCATGACGCCCGAATTTTTTAATGGAAAAGAAATAGCTCCTGACGGGATCACATTCTTTACTCTCTGAACCCTCAAGCTTTTCAGTCATACACATGAAAATCGTGCAGGGGTCTTTCTTATCCAGCATTGGCTGTTCAATCGGGCCCAGGTCAGAAATATCGTTGTATTCCTCTGCGGCCCGGCTGATATATGTGGTCAGCGTTAAAACTACGGCAGCACCTATGATGAGCTTTTTCATTTATCCTCCGGCTAACAGCGCCATTACTTTTTTTACGTATAGCTTCGTTTCTTTGAATGGCGGGATGCCGCCGTACTTGTCTACGTTGCCTTCTCCGGCGTTATAGGCTGCGAGCGCCAGTTCCAAATCGTTGTACTTGGCTAACAGGCGAGACAGATAGGCTATGCCCGTCTTAACGTTCTGGTCAGGGTCATAGGGATCAATGCCCTGCTTGACCGTATGAACCGGCATGAGCTGCATCAATCCTTTTGCGCCTACAGGACTTTCCGCTTTGGGGTTAAAGCTGGACTCCACCTGAATCAGCGAACGAACGAGCAGTTCGCTTATCCCGTATTTATCCGCGTATTTTTTTATAATCGCTTCAATATCAGCAGGCGCATCCCTCCTGACACCGTTAACTATCGGGTTTTCAATTACCTCGCGAACTTCTTTAACCACCTCTTTCTGAATTACGGGTAAGTCTGAAAGAGGTCGCGTTTTACCCCAGTTTTTCTGCATCGCCTTAGTCCACTCAGGCGAGGCGCGTCTGTCGTCGTCTGTTCCGTAGCTCGCATGAGCTACGGCAGGGGAACGTGGTGCTGAATCGCCACCATAGAGTGATGCATAGATAATTTCGGCATCACTGGCGGCCAGAGTCTGGCCGCTTGCTAATAGAAGGAGAGTTAACACCGCACTTATTTTCATGGGGCAGCACTCGGCATCATGTCAGCGTTCTGCTTCACAGGCTCATTACCCAGGCCGACAGGAACGGTAAGATCTCTGTAAATCACATGGCGGTCGGAAAGCTGAAATAGCTGGCCGCTGCCGCCCTTCATGGTGGTTGAGCAGCCACTGAGAAGTGCTGCAATTGCGAATGCAAAAATTGCTTTATTCATGGCCGTTACCCGTTTTTCTGAAATGAGACAAGGTGATGCGCGTGATCCACAACAACATAGCTATCAAGACCGACAAGAAGCTGTAGCGCATCGAGCACTGGCATAGTCCGGTGCATCTTAGCGATAGCTGGAACAGGCTTATCAACGAGCAGCGCCGCTTCTCTCGGTGCGGGATAACTGGTCACAAGCCGATACCCGGTGGGTTCGAGAAGATAATCCACTGCCTGGCGAACCGTCTTTATATCCTCCGGCCAGACCGTGCGCATGTAGACCGTTAATGGATCGACGTACTGGTAACGTGAATCCCTGGCATTTGCCGGGATCGCGCCCCCGTTCGAAAACGGGCCTGTCACATTTACGTCATATCCATAAGCCTGACGGCCCGGTGATGTGGTCACTTCGGTTACGGTGTAACCCTTGTTATCTGAGCCTGAACCAGAGAAAGGAGCAGCCTCTGCACACAGTGGAAGCGCCGCTACACAAGTAATTAAAAGAGATTTAATCGACATAGTTTTCATAGAGCGTTTTCCACGGTTTGATATACATTTCGTCTTCAATCAGGATGCGGATCGGCTGACCTGCATGAAGGGTTTTTGTTGGCACGATATTAAGGAATTTCTGAGCCTGGCCTGATGCCTGCTGGCGAGCGCCGGAACCAAAGTTTCCTGCGAATGACTCCTTACTGTCTCCAGTACCCTCATAGCTCGTTTTGGTGCCAATCAGTGCATAAGCCGCAACGCCGAGGATCTGCGCGGTGATGTGGTAATCCACCTCATCCGCGGCCACGCCGGAGGAACCCATACGGTCAAGCACACTCTGCTTGCTAAAATCGATACGATCACCGTTTGGCAATACAAGCCATTTCACGAGAAAAGCCATCTTGTTTTGAATAGGCTGATTAACACCTGATTCGCCAACGGCCTTAATCATCAATGTTGAACCTTTAGGTGCCAGGATATATGAGTTACTGGCGTCCATAATGTCGTTAGTGACCATTGCTTTCATGGAGCCGCCAACGAAATCAGAAACGGCTGTGTAAGTTGTAATGGCGTTAACCTCTGCACCAGTGGGAAGCTTGATCTTGCCTTCCGTAGAAGCCTTGTAGCGGTTGTCTGCCGGATAACCTACAACTGCATTACCTTCTTCGTCGGTTGGCCCCTCAGAGCCGCCGCCGCCGCCGCCGAAGCTTCTGGCACCACCGGTAGAGCTAACCCCTTTGCCAGCATCACGCATTTGCGCATCGACATTTGACCGGGCCGACGCCATTTTCTGAGCAACTTCATCACCGCTTTTATCCTGCTGCGCTTCCATCATGCGGATGCGCGTCTGCAAAGCACTACGCTGTGAATCGATATCGGCAATACGATCAGAATTGCTACCACCTGAACCAGATGAACGGTGAGAGCTTGCGCTGCTGCTGCGGCCTGCGCCTGGAACAGACTTATTTGAGTCTTCATAACGGGTCTGACGGGCTTTCAGCGCGCGTTCAACTTCCTGCGCTTCGAAGCGTGCTTTAACCTCATTGATCAGCTTCTGCTTACGCTTTTCATCCTCGCTGATTGATGGGCTATCGCCATTGTCATCACCGTTCTTGGACTGTTCGCCGCCCTCAGCACCTTTTTTGCCGTTTAGCTGCACGTCATAAGCACTTTTCGGCTGCTCTTTAGGCTGCTGTTGCTGCTGCCTGGCTCGCTGGTTGTCGACGAGCTGGTTAAACCGATCCGGGTCGTTATTTACTGCCGGTGCAACAGCAGGTTTATTTTCATCTGTAGTACTTTTCTTGGTTGAGGTCGAAATGTTGTAAATCATATTGATAAACAGCAGCAAACCTACAAGACCAAAGGCAACCATCAGGTAAAACTGGCCCTTTTTCTTGTATGTAGAAGGTTTCTCATCGACGCGATTTTGCCGTTCTTCCATATCAGGATTCCCCGTTGGTCGCGTTATCGGCACGGTTAATTTCCAGTTCAACACCATCAAGGGTCATGGTGAATTTTGGATAGATCCCAACCATCTGGTAAATGGCGTAAGCATCGTCATATTTGGTAGGAACGACGGCTTTTTTACCGCCAACCTCGGCCTGGACTGCCATCAGCCCACGGTTAGGGTTGCTTAAGCGGATGTAGGTGAAACGCCCGTCATCGTAAACGTCTGCGACGATGTTTTTACCTGCAAACCCTTTGCCGGTGCTCCAGTTGTAACGGGTATAGATGTGATAGCGATATTTCCGTAACGCCTCATAAACTGCCTGTCGTTTGCTGCTTTCTGCGTTCATACGCATTTCATTAATCTGGCTACGCATTGCGCTTGCATCAGCACGGCCAGCATCTGAATAAGAGCCAATGCTGCTCCGATCGCGGCTGCTGAGAATGCCGCTTGTTGTGCCGCGAATAACGACACAGGTTGTGTTTTGGCTGGCCGGTACTCGCGTAGCCTCAATATCAAGAGCCTGGCCGTTGGTCAGAAAAGCAGTAGCCATGGTCTTTACACCGCCTGGTTCCTCAGAAGTCGGGCGGATAAGGATTTGGTTTGCGGCCCCGTCAACGTCCCACAGTTCGTTAGAATT
The DNA here is from genome assembly GCA_000956155.1 of Cotesia vestalis. Lineage (NCBI taxonomy): Eukaryota > Metazoa > Arthropoda > Insecta > Hymenoptera > Braconidae > Cotesia > Cotesia vestalis. The sequence continues at coordinate 6,665 of JZSA01007891.1, forward strand.
AGACGGCTTCTCGGTCACAAGTTGCGTGCCGTCAGGGAGCTGCACACGCGTACCCAGGTAAAGCGCAGAGTTAACACGCAATACCATGTTTTCTTTCCAGTTGACGATGCGGCACTGCTCAGCAAGCGTATTTGATGAATAGGCAAATACAAATGCCATTGCAGAAAGAGAAATTGTTTTTGTCAGTTTCATTTGCTTACCTATCCAGATCTTTTTTAGTCAGAATTTCAATACCGATTGAATTAACGTTAATCCAACCAGTGCTTTTTTTACTCATTTGCGCCCTGTCCAATACAGTCCAGGTAATACGCTGCATCTTTCTTGTCGTGTCTTCCTTCTTCACTTTAGCGCCAGGTCTGACAGTCGTTTCATCCCATGAAACGTTAGTTCTAATAATTTCTTTCTTCTTACCGGAGAAATTACCGGGGATAACGTCGTAGTGATCAATCCTGATATTGCTTACATTAACTCTGTTTTGGTCAGTGCCTTTTGCGGCAATTTCAGCAGCAGTTTTTGCGGCATTGAACCCGCTTTCGTCGTTAAATTCCGTATACAAATCATCCCCCATAAAAACACCGGCTTCGGCATAATCACGCTGAATGCTTTCCGGGTGAATCTGATAGCGTGATTCGTAGTATTTAGTCAGCAGTGAATTAACCACATTTACGTAAATTGGCTGCTCATCATCTGGATTAAACGGACTGACTTCTTGTTTACCGTCAGACCACATTTTAACCCACACTACCTCACGTGAGTTCTTTGACTCCTCTACAGCTTTCTTGGCTGTGTAGGTGTTATAAAAACTCAGCAGCACCACTATAAATAAACCGATTAGAAGCCATGTACGGTCGGCTCTCAGAACCGCCATTTTTGACCTGCGTAAAGAACGATTTGATTTTTTAACCTCGTTTTTATCGAGTGGCATCTTAATCACCTATAGAATTACAGTAACGGCTTTAACGGCGGCAGACTTAGCCATATTGGTTGCTCCATTACTGGCAGAACCAACACCAGAACAGAGCATTTTGGCAAAGGAAAACGAGCTGAATATCATGATGCAAGATATAATCCCGAAGACAATAATCGCCCACAGAAGACTTAAATTTTCATCAGTGATAACCAGTGGCGCGGTAACATTGAAATTACCGTCAATCATCGTTGAGGCAGGATTTTCGAATTTTCCTGCGGCGTTAATCGTAGCTTTCATAACGAGCATAGAAAGCAATGATGTCAGTCGCAGTAAAATTGAACACACACCCCAACCAATATAGAACCGAACCCAGCCGTCGAAAATTTTCCGCGTCCACGGCGCAATAAGGAATGGGATGAACAGAACGCCTACCATCCTTGCTAATGAGTACCCCAGCGTGACAAACACGTCTGCCAGATAGAAAGCTATCTGTAAAAAGAGTGATACGACAGCCCAGATGATAGTTACGGCCCACATCCAGATAGTATCCGTAAAGCCAACATCAGGTGCCTGCACTGCCTGAGTTATTGTTCTGTCGATAAAATCCGAGAGGAACATTTTATCTTTAGAACCTACGATCAGGAACTGGAATACATTACCTAAATCCTCAAAGGCCCCTTTGATGACGTATGTAAAAGGGCCATAGCTGGCAATAAAAGCAAGAGTAGCGATGAAAAGAATTACGGCAGTGAAGGCAGCAACCCAATCTGCGTTACCCATAATAAACTTGATAATCTCGCCAACTATCACCATGAAGAACAGAAAGGTAGCAATTGCTGAAACCAGCAAAAATATGTCACTACCGTTCGCAGAGAAAACGGCATCAATATATTCCTGGACATTATTGTCTATTTCTTTTGTTAGCTGATTGCTTATAGCAAACACAGGCTGAACAAAAGAAACCCACAGCAAAAATACAGCAAATATTTTTTTAAACAAAGCGATACCCCTTACAGCACATGCCGTAATTTTTTAAACCCGCCGCTTAATTATCTAAGTGACATACCTAACATCATTTTTGCTGAATTTATGTCCGGCGATGACTGGTCAAATTTATTTGTCAGAATCCATCGGACCTCTGCTTCAATCTGCTCTTTCTTAACTTTACCTGTCCATGAAGATGCACTTTGCCCTTTTACGCGGTCATAAATACTTACCAGGTCTTTTAATGTGCTCTTAGCCTGTTCAGTAGATAACGAAGAATATTTACTCTTCGAATATTTAACACTGCCACGATTTGGCACTTCATCGCTTGCTCTTTCTTTTGCTTTTAAAAGGCAAGTCATCCGGTTATTAACCGAACAATCATTCTTGTATTTGGCTACCAGCGTTTTATGTTGCTCATCAATTTTTTTCTGAGCCGGATCGACATAACGCTCATCTGCCAGAACGCTTCCTGACAACACACAGAAAAGAGACACTGCCAGTACGCCTTTCTTAAAATGATTCATCTTATTCACCTTTATATGCCTTGCTCATGTTTTTTTCTTTTAACTCTCTTGCACGAGCCATTTTATTAAAGTAGTCATTTGAGATCTGATTAGACATTTTGAAATCAGTGTTCTGTTGAGATTGTGCGTTCAGGTTCTGCTCAATAATCAGTTGATTCTGGCGAGCCATCAGTTGCTGCGTAGCGAGTACATCGTTATCGCCTAAGTCATCCAGTGCCTGACCAATTTCATTTGCCCTGGCAGCCTGCTCGGTAATGTTCTGGTCATTGTTCTGGCCTGCCAGATCCTGACGTACAGCCATTTCAGCTTTCCGCTTGCGATACTGAAATATGGCTTTAGCTCTCTGACGGTCATTACTCAAATAAGGTATCTCTGCGTTCATTTCTGACCATTCTTCGTCAGACATGCCCCAGCCGTTCAGAAGCTTGTTTCGTTCTATTGCATCATCCCACGGCCCACTGCCTACGTTGGCATCATCACCTGAGCTGTAACGCGGGTCATACATATCAATATTTTTTAATCGGTTCAGGAAGTCCTGAAGATTAACCCCGGTAAGCTGCTGTTTAAGCTTCTCAGCCTCACGCAGAGTCTGCCGGTAATCAGCAAGCATCTGATCATAACGTTTATAGGCTTCGAGCAACTGGTTGTTGCTGAGGACGCTTTGTTGCAGATACTCCTCGTAGTCTTTAAGACCTTGAGACAATTCGCGAAGCTGTCCGGCGATCTGCACATAGTCTGTAACCGGCACAATTGCATAGGTCGGTGACGCCAGGAAGCTGGCAGCAATTAAGGCCGCAATTAAAGTACGTTTCATTGATAGATGTTCTCCAGTTCGCGCTGCGACTCCGTAGGCGTTTTCGCTTTTCCTAAGCCCTCTACGATGCGATCAACTGCTGTATCAATGTCATCAGTCTCTTTGTAGATGCGGTTAGCTAACGATGCCTCATGAGCTGTAGATGTGCAGATAGCATATTGTTCTGATTCGACGATGAGGTTAACAACCTTCGCAATACGTGCCTCCGGGATGTAGATGTACATCTGACGACGGGGGATCAGAGTTCTGATGATTTCTACCTGGTCGGGAGACAGGCCAAAAGCCTTAACATAGGAATCCGTTTCTGCATCCGGATGTGACATAAAGATAAACACAGACGCTGCGGCCCTGAGTGTTTCCCATTCCTCCAGGTTGGAATAGTGTTCAGGGCTTTGCGTCCAGAACCCCATACCGCCACCATGCTTGAACCAGGTGCGTGATTTTGTAATCGCCCAATCAGCCGCCCCTGGCACTGAGAGGGTGTACTGTGCTTCATCGATATCCATGAACTTAGGCGTTTCGCGGTACTTCTCAGACTCAAAAAGACGCACAGTACGGAAAAAAATCTCGTGCTGAATGAGCTGGGCTTCCGCTTTCTTGTCTTTAACGGCAGCAAGGTTATAAACGGTAAGCGGCTTATCAAGCTTGCCGATTGCGTCCTTCTCGTTATCAAACAGCGATGCCCGATGGCCTTTACCGTAAAAGGCGGCCAGTTTGTTTTTAATCGGGTTGCTGCTTTTCGCCATGAGGGTGCTGAGTGTGTTAGTAGACAACCGGCCTTCCACGTTAGCGAACTCCTGCTCAAGAAGGCTTTTAATGCTTCTTGCCAGCTCGTTCACTTCATCAGGTGAGAAGTAACGGTCTTCTTCACGCTCATTAAAACGGAGCATGATTTTTAACTGATCGATGTAGTGAGAAACGAAATCGAGATCCTGAGGTGAATAGGCATCCTGAAACGTATTCATACCGTCTCTGACACCTTCTGAGAGCGTAAACGCGGCCCCGTCTTCCTTAAAGAAGTTGGCAAGCGGTATTGTTCCCTGATCAACGTCGAGAGACGTATACAGACCGCCCAGTTTAGAGAAATGGGATGCTATTACGTTTTTTGCGAATGATTTACCGGCGCGGGTCGGTCCAACCCCGATCACCAGGTTCTTTTCACCAATTACAGACGTGTAGTGGAAAGGAACGCCGTCATCAGACTCAAAGATGTAAATGGCTTCTTCTGTGTCGAACCCTTTTTTCCACGTCTTGATACCTTTATGTGAGCGGTAAAAGAGGGAAGCTGCACCGGCTTGTGCGGTGTTGTAAACCATTGTACGGAAGGTGTTTTTGTCATAGCCAGGCTGCATAGCAAAATAGGCTTTTTCAAGGCCCACGCTTTCCCACACAATAATAGAGTTATCCGTAACCACCTGATTAACTTCAACTGTTCTTTCAATTAACTTAAGCGGATCGGTATCAAACACAGCAATCGCAGATAAGTAGTTACCTATCTTTTCAGGTGAATGAGAGGCGTTAAGCAGCTCGTCCTGCATTTTTTTCAGGTGCGGGTTTTCTTTCACTCGGTGCTCAAGGTGATCACTGCTTATCTTGGCCGTCATGAGATCGGAGAAGTTAATCTGCGCCCTGAAAAGCTCATTCTCTTTCGCCGTGAGTACAAAGGAACGCTTTAATGCTGATAATGGGCTAAAGCGATTGAAAATGACGTAATTTCCCCTCATCAGCACGGCTTTCTTGCCGCTGTCGTTGTAAGACCAGACAGCCTCTGGAACGCTATCCTGACCGTGCTGAATGATGCTACCAATGCGAACATATACCGGCTTAGCCCCGTCTATTTTCAGCATAGGCACGCCTTCAATGAGTACATTCTGAATGGTTTCACCATCCAGTGCATACTGATCCCAATCTTTCTTTGGTAACGAGCAGGGCTTAGAAGTGAGGTATGACGGATTGAAATTTGCTAAAAATTTTTGCAGACGCCAGATTTCATTTACGCCCATATGCTTGTTTTCAGGCGAAAAGAAAGAAAGCCTAACATCGAGGTCTTTCAGCGCATCACGTAGCTTGCGGCATTGCTTGTTATACTCGTCAACCTCGATCATGTAGGAATCGAAGTTTTTGAATGCAAGGCCGAGTCGCTTACGTGCATCTGTATCAAAAATGCTGTTAAAAAGGTTCTTAGCAAATGTCAGCGAAAAGACACTGTTGAGGTTCTCTGTAGGCTCAACTTCCAGCAGCCAATAAATACGAGAGCCATTGAGGTTACGCACTTTGTTAAGAAACGCCTGACGGCGTTTCGATAACAACTGACTGCGGGGATTTTCGCGGTCGGCAATTTTTACTTTGACGCCTTCATAGTGCACATAATATTCAGTCAATGTAACGTTAGCCGGTAGGAGCTGAAAAATATTACGCAGCATTGCGCTAACAGTCTTCCTGACCGCATCAGTAACAAATGTCGGATCAAGACCAGTTAACTCAAGCCCTCCAATGACGGTGCCGGAATAGGTATAGACCGTATCACGATCATGACCTGCAAGGTTTAACTGCTCGTTATATGTACCAGAAGGCATCAGTCTAACCTCTTACTTTTGAACCCATGCGATAGCCAGCGCCAGGTTGAATAATGCAATTCCACCCATAGCTGCACGGAAAGCCCAGGCTAATGCCTGGCTGCCAGCTTTCGGAATCAGAACCCACATGATGATGCACGCGGCCAGTGATAAGAACACAACGAACAGAACGCCAGCCCCGCCGACTAAATCGATCAGGTCCTGCATCCAGGAGACGAGTTTTTGCAAAAACCCTTCGCTGGGCGTATCGAGAGTTACATCGTTATTTGCAGCCAGGGCGCTACCAGAAAAGGCTACTGCAAGACTGAACGCGAAAGCTTCCTGAAGCTTTTTTCTTGCTCCCTGTAAGCGATTGGCTAAAACATTTTTCATTTGCGGGTATCCTTAATGTCACTGAGTTTTATGAACTTCACTTTGCGCTGAGTCGTCTGGCTGTTGTCCGTACTTTCAGCGCCGATGATTGCAGAACGCCATGCAACATGAGCGTCGCGGTCTTCCATGTGGATCGTGTATATTGGCAGGACGGTTATGAGCAAAAAGATCACGAAGGCAAGCACTGAAAAAAGGCTAAAGAACTTGATAGCCAGTAACAAAGCAAAGCCATTCACGAACAGCAGAAGGATGTACATCTGATGCGGTATACCCGCCTTCATTTTCTTGTCCGAAAACACCTTGTTGTTTCTAAGGTTTGGGTTGACCTTGAAGCGCTGTTCTGTCGTCATATATTGCACGTCTTATGTAAACGATTCACTATTACTTAAGAAATTTAGCATCGAACGAGGCACGGTTCAACACTGCGATGAAAAAACTCTACGATTATATTGAGGCGATGAAACGCCACACGAGATTGAACACGAACATTAAGATCGCGGATTATTTGGAAGTCAGCCGCCAGTACATCACGACGCTGAAGTATGGAAAAAGTTGGTTAAGCCGAGAAAAATGCTTAGATGTCGCAGCAGCTTTGGGAATCGACGTTACGGAAATACTGATGACCATAAACGCAGAGAAAAGCCAGTCCCTTAGCGATAAGGAACGGTTCTATAAGCTCGCAGAGCAAAACCGTTCCCCTATAAACCCTCCCGAAAGTTTTAAGCCTGATGGCTCACCTCGGAGAAGGCCAGCGAAAAAGAAGAAGCCGTAGCCGCTTACGTTTTCAGAAGCCGAACTTTACATTCTTTACATATCACGATCAATATGAGAATCGGCCTATTCTTAGAATGCTAATTAAAATATGCACTTAGCTTAAAATGGTAACGGAATCTAAAAATTAGCGTTCTAAGAATCAAGCACATTCATTAACATTTGTAGAGAACTGGTTAGGGGCTGGGCCACTCAAGGTGGCCCAGCTCCCTCACTCGCCTACACGCTCATGTTTTCCGGTCTGAGTATTGAAACGGAAAATGATGTGAATTTTCCCGTCCCGCAATTCGCCAATTTCAGTAATCCTTCTTCCCCACTGGGGATCACGATGCGTCTGGATTATTACGTCAATAGCATCACGTAAGAGAACACCTGTCAGCTCGTAACTCACGTGACCGGCAGAGGCTAAAAGGTACTGGAGGCGTGAAAGGCAGTGCGCAACACTCTTGCCGTGTACGGTCGATGCACAGCCGCGTAAACCTGTATAAATGATTTGAATGAAAGCATCCACGGCTGGCGGTTTACGCAGCTCTCCTACGATTACTCTGTCCGGCTGCTGGCGCAGGGTTGCATGAGTAAGCGCAGGCAAATCGATAGGGCTTTCACGTCTGTTTGGGGCTTCCATAGCCAGGCCGAACGGAAACATAGAACGTATATGTAGCTCCTGCGTATCTTCAGCAGTGATGACTCGTTCCCGGCGATCAATGTATTCAGCCAGATATCGGATCATGGACGTTTTGCCGGAACCCATAACCCCTGAGACCAGGAACGTTTTTTTGTCCCTGACCATCGCTATCAACCACTCAAGCATTTCTTCCGTGAACATACCGTTCTTAAGAAAAAATTCTGTCGTAAACTTCTCTATGGGAACTTTACGCAGGGCCATTGTTGAGCCGGAAGGAGTAGTAGATACATGCGTAGCGTTAAGACGACTACCATCGGGAAGCCTGGCATCAAGAATTGGAGCCTGAAGATTTAATTCATCCTGATCCAACGTAACGCAGAATTGCTGTATGAGAGAAACAAGCCGGTCTTCGGAATCAAACCTGCAATCTACTTTCTCAAGAATACTGTTACGCATGACGCTTATATCATCATAGCGGTCTACAAAAATATCGGTGATCGATGGGTCTTTGTAGAGGTGCATGATAGGAAGTAATTCATCGTGAATCAGATTCCATGACTTAATAGCTTCCTCAAAAGTGTCATCTACATAACCGAAAGGATATTCCATACAAACTCCTACAGAGCATAAGGCTCAAACTTGTGAAACTTAATCAGCCCATGCGAGTGAACGTGAATAGGATCGAAAGAACCTGTACGGGAAATGTGTCTCACATTTCCGTCAGGACTTGTGAATTTGGGCCACGGATTTTTCTCATAAAGTTCCTGGTAATGACCTAGTACAGACTCAGAGGTAAAGAGATAAATGACATAATCAATCTTACCCTTTTGCCAGTCGTCAGCATGACCATGTAGGTTGTAGTAAATCCGGTTAACATCTTTTTGCGTCAGCTCAACTTCAACCGCAATTCGGACGTCCTGATTATTTATGATCAGCAGGTCGGGCCTTCTAACGTAACCCTCTTTAGCGAGTTCTGTTTCGCTAAAGAAATCCTTCACGCCTTTCTGCGTAATGAGGAATGATTGAATGCTGTAACTGTGAATGATTGTGTGCAGAGGAAATCGTCGGAAGGTACGAATAGCTAAAGTAGGATTATGAATCTTTGCTTCCTCTACACCCTCAGTTGATAAGGTAACTACTTTCTTCCTCGTGCCGGGAATGTAAGTTTCTTTGGTAATCCCTTCATCCGCTAATTTCTTGAAGAAATCCCCCTGACCATTGACGTTAACGCCTAACATTTTCGCAAGCAGATCGCGACTCGAAAAACCAAACTTAGCGAGCCACAAAATTACTTTTTGTCTTTTCTGGTAATTGATTTCAAAGTTACTCAAAAACACCTCCGCAAATGCTGAGATTCGCACGAACTTAACAAGCCCCCATAAGGGGCGGGTAAAGCCCTTAAAAGAGATTGAAGAGATTGTTCTCGCGCCCACGCGAGGACAAAGGAAATTTTCGCGCCCACGCGATAATTTACGGTCTCTCCAGGAGCATCCCGTTCAGGGATGCGTATGGACGCGGAGCGTTCAATCCGCGCTATCCGCGCGGCGTCAGGGCTCAAGCCAAAGGCGAAGACGCCTGACCACCCCCCTTAGGGTGGCGCAAG
>JZSA01007892.1:0-27327 GCA_000956155.1 Cotesia vestalis
GTTAAAAATCACACTTTTGAAGGACCTTATTGAGATAAATTTTAAATGCAATAAGTTCAAGCAAAAAAAACATTGTTTAAATGACTATCAAACGAATCTTCAAATGAAGTTTCCTCAAAATAACAATCCGGTTTTCTTATTTGAGGATTCATTTGCTTTACTCAAGCATACAGAGAATAGCTCTTGTAAAAATACGTAGTTTCGTCAAAACAGGCAACTGTTTTGTTAACGTAAGATTCTGTATAGTTGAGCCAACTAAATGTAACGCATAAAATAATGATACGGATCGTTATTTTGACTATCCGAGGTATACACTAGTAACAAAAATTAAGGAATGTAAAAAAAATTCCAAATTAATGGGTGATTTTCAACAAGTTGTAACTCTGAGGCAAACGATCGTACAGCAAAAAAAAGCAAATTATAGCTCCAAGTGTCTAATTTTCAGATACGGTCATGAAATTTTTTTATCATGTTTGAGTCTGGAGTAATCCTAAGGAAACTACCAAAAGAAAAATTTTCCAAATTTTTTCTCATTTAAAGAAAGGTCTACGAGTTTCAAAAAAATTTTTTTTTATTGTTTTCTTCAAAAGTTCTTTTAAGAAATTAAATACCCTTTAACTTGACGTAATCAAAAAGCCTCTACGATGATTTGCCGCGGAGCTATCGTCAATCAAAGCTAAAAAGTTCTTTTTAACTTTAATAATCCATAACTCTGGGAATAATGATCGTACAGGGAATCGAAGGAAGGTTTTGAAAACTAAAAAATTTTTTTTATAAGATACCGTGAATGGCTTTGAATGAAAAAATTTTTTTTGAATTGAAAACTTGGACTGAAAAAAAGACAAAAATTCGCATAATTGAGGATATATAGATAACTTGGTATAACTTTGGATAAAATGGATGAACGAAGGATATCGTCGGTAATTTTTCAACCTTAAAGTGTCCTCTTAAATCCCTGAAAAATTCAAAGCGCTGCGATTTTTTTTCATAGTGCCCCGAAGCTTCAAATTCTTTGTTTTCGTAAAAATTACCATTATATGCAATTTTTCGATTTTTATTTTCAGCAAAAAAAATCTGTATTTTTTTTTTTTATCAAAGAGACTGTTTTTAAGAAAATAAAAAAAAAAAAAAAAAAGAATTTTGATGTAAGTTTATGAGTAAAAAGTTATTATTGTGTGATCTCTGTATGAAATGAGACTCGCTACGAAAGCACAAAACAAAATTAATTAGATAAGTTAGCTGGAACTTGCATTTTGTTCATTAAAGTGTGATTGTTCAGTAGACTGGTAACAAGTCAAGATTATTAGCATTCACATGAGAGAAGCGTTTCAATGCTTATAATCATGAATTAAAAATTTTTTAATCTAATTTTAAAGTTTTTTTTTGTCTTCTAAATTTCAGGTATATAACTTTCATTAAAAATTTAAGCTTTCCCGGAAGAAAATTTTGAGACATGACCATGCCTGTTCATGTATGATCATGCCTGAAGAGTTACGATTTGGCCATTTCTGCTCATGCCTGATGTCAGGTATGATCATGCCTTGTTATGCCTGCTTGTGTTTGAGACGTTATATGTCTGGTATGTCTGATCAGATTTGTTGGTGCTCGGTCATTTTTCATGCCAGATCAGATTTGAAGACTCATGCCTGATCAGGACTAAACATTTTTTCTCCGATATATTTCAAATTCGACGATTGAAAATAAAATAACGCGATTCGATAATTAGGAAGATATTTTTCACTATTCTTATTTGCATCTTCACAAGTATCTACAAAATTGGTGCTTTACGATAGATAAATTCAACTTTTCAGCTCTCTCTTTTACTAATATACTTCTAGTGTCAGGTCAAAGCTATATTTGTATTTTTATGTCACGTGTTTATCGTCGGGTATAGTAATGTGTCTGAAAGGTGTATTATTCCGATGGTTTCGCATATAAATAAATATATATACGTAAATATTTAAGAGTTTCTCGATATTGAAAAGACATAGAGAACTTATCGCCACAAATGCATTCTACAAATAATCAAATATTTATTTTAGTAGTTATCCAGACCCGATACTTAACCACATGGCATTATAAAAACAAATGAAACTTTATGTTTTATGAAAATGGATAAAAATTAGTTTAACCATATATTTCATCAATTTATAGGTACTTTCTAGGAGTGTGCGAATAATTCAAACTTACGAATTATTCGTTCCAAATCGACTACTAATATTCGATTCGAACGATATTCGCTCACCCCTAGTATTTTCTATCGTTAAAAGTAAGAACCTATATTTTATTTGAAAAAGTAAAAAAAAGTTACGTTTTCTATCCTCAGGCCGGAAAGTGATAACCCGCCACGCTAAACGAAGTTTCCACATTCCGACTACGTCGAGCAGAAATAGTATATTAATAGTATACTAATGGCAGTCTACGATTCTGCAGTTAAATTAATTAATAATAGAGAAGTAAATCTGCTTTACATTACAAAGATACTTATTTTCAAAATCAGATTATTCAGTTCGAAAATATCCTTAATGTTGGGACTTTTTTCAAACTGAATAGCCTGCAGCTTCATCAGCTTGAATTCAGTTTCATTTTAATGCTTAGCAGGCTGTTCAGTTTCAAGTAAGGCTTAAAATTTTTCTATATACCAGGTTGTTCAGTTTGAAAAAATGGTCAAAGTTGGAACTTGTTTCAAACTGAATAGCGTACAGCTTGATCAGCTTGAATCAGTTTTTTTACAATAACTTAGAAGGCTGTTCAGTCTGAATATAGCCTGAAATGTTTACGTCATTTTAAAGCTGCAGTGTGATAAGTTATTCGTTCCAAATCGACTACTAATATTCGATTCGAACGATATTCGCTCACCCCTAGTATTTTCTATCGTTAAAAGTAAGAACCTATATTTTATTTGAAAAAGTAAAAAAAAGTTACGTTTTCTATCCTCAGGCCGGAAAGTGATAACCCGCCACGCTAAACGAAGTTTCCACATTCCGACTACGTCGAGCAGAAATAGTATATTAATAGTATACTAATGGCAGTCTACGATTCTGCAGTTAAATTAATTAATAATAGAGAAGTAAATCTGCTTTACATTACAAAGATACTTATTTTCAAAATCAGATTATTCAGTTCGAAAATATCCTTAATGTTGGGACTTTTTTCAAACTGAATAGCCTGCAGCTTCATCAGCTTGAATTCAGTTTCATTTTAATGCTTAGCAGGCTGTTCAGTTTCAAGTAAGGCTTAAAATTTTTCTATATACCAGGTTGTTCAGTTTGAAAAAATGGTCAAAGTTGGAACTTGTTTCAAACTGAATAGCGTACAGCTTGAATTCAGTTTTTTTACAATAACTTAGAAGGCTGTTCAGTCTGAATATAGCCTGAAATGTTTACGTCATTTTAAAGCTGCAGTGTGATAAGGTTGAAACCAGTTTCAATTTAATATTGTTAGCAGGCTGAACAGTTTGAAATTATTGACTCTAGTAAGCCGAACAGTTTGATTTAAGGCTCTGTTCAGTGTAGTCAGTTTGATATAAGGTTTAATTCAGTATAGCCAGCTTCAATTAAGGTTCAATTTAGCTTTAGCAGTTCGAAATAATACTAAAACTTTTCGACTCGGGTACTTTTTACTGGCCACGGTGTGTATAGTATTTTTCTGCTCTACGCTTAGCTTCTATAATTCTATGAATGCCTGTTACCTGGCGCGGTCTCTTTTCCGATAATTTACCATAGTCATTAACATTAAAAAGGACTCATATCATCCATACTCGGAGCCATTACACTCACTATAAGTTCATTTTATGTATGAATTTTTTTATATTGAAATTAAAATCATTGTGTAAAAAATTCTCTTTTATACTCAAGTTATTTTGTAACTAATTAACTAATTAAACTTTAAACGCATTGTAGATATTTATAGATATTTATTTATAATTTAATGCCAAGGCAATGGCCAAATGGCAAAGTATACATTTTTATTGTATTAAAGTACACGTATTTAAGTCAAAGATGATTTTAGATTGTTTTGCAATTTCGTTTAGAATATTTTTCTGAGAGTGGATTGATATTAAAGTAATTTAAATGTAAACAAACAAAGTTAGTATGTATGATAATCAACAAGAACTCTGCAAGAGTAGGTTTATGTAGATAGACAACGTAGTATTAGAGACCATTCAATTTATATAGAAGATTCATTAGCTGTTGTAGGTTGATAACAGGTAGATTCCTTGATAGCAAAAATAAGAGAAAGTAGTTTTAGCAATTAAGTTGATCCATAAAGTAGACTAGGCTAGGTAAATTTCAGAGACCTTCACAGTTTGCCTTCTCGTTCCTGGTGAAGAAAGAATTCATAGGCTTCACAGAATTCATAGAATAGCATATATATATGCTATCTTTTCTTGTATGAGCCTAACATCATTTTACTAATTTTACCAATATTACTGACGAGTGAGTACCTTACTTCATGGGATATTAAGCAGAACTATTGACACTGTGAAGTATATCATAAATTCTTCCCTAAGTCTCATAATAATATATAAATATTTCTTTTATATCAAACTTCACACGGAAAAAAAAAATTGTAAGAAGCCTACAATTGTCATATCATAATCCAAGACCAGACTTTCAATAGGTCAATTTGAAAATTTTACATTTCAAAATTCACGATGTTACATCGTAATAATACCTATAAAAGTAGTAAATATCAGAATTTTTACGATTTAACGTCATAAATTTAAAAATGGAAAACTATCAAAGTGATCATATTGAATGTCTGGTCGTAGATTCCGATGTTTCAATAGTAACTTTTCCTACAATTTATTTCCCGTGTAATATAATAATTATAATCTCTCCTTTTTATATCCATAAAAATTCACTTTTTTTTTATGCAACAAGTTTCTGGATTTATTATTTTGATTTCCCGCTATGAAAATCAATGATTTTCAAAAATCGGGAATTTATTGTTAACAAACTTGTAAAGTTTAAAATTTTTCTACGGTTTTCGAAAATCGAGTTCATGTCAGATCTTTACGTTTTGAGGTCCGAGGAAGTAGTTCTTTTGAACCCTTAAAGTTTTTTATTATACACATAAATTTATAGTTTGTGTGAAATATCAGTGTGTTTGGAAGTATTTACTTAATAAATAATCAAATTAAAATTTTTTTATATTCGTAAATTCGATAAATTTTAAATAAGTTAAAAGTAATTCTACAAGTTGTATCATGACTAACTGTTTACAGGATAAGTGAAATTAATATTACTCGTGTAACTTATAGATAAAGTTTCTAAATTTCATTACTCAATACTTATTACTAACAAATCTATTTTTATTCTTATGAATGTATTGATGAATGAAGAATCGGTTACGTCGTGTTTCATAAATATATGTCAAGAATTAAAAAAAAGTTGTTTGTTAGAAGTTGAATAAAACAAAATAGTTACTCATTTATTCTTATTCTTATTCATGTGTGTATTTCCGTTGAAATAACTCGGGTACCTTGGAATGCTTAGAAATGATATTAATAGTTCTACCTACTTACATTAGTCGTCTTCGCGGGCAATGATCGCTAGATATTGTATCGCTAGTGGGTGGTTGTCGCAATAAGAATGTTTATTTCTTCCTCTATTATTCATCAAATATCATCGATTTTTTTTAGCATTGTGGAATGAATAGTCTTTTATTTTTGTTTGCAATAAATTTTTATCCATTTTGTTTTTAATATAATTATACAATAGCTCGAATTATAAATTCATTTATAATTACCGATAAAAACTTTAATTAAAAATTAAAATTCCGTATTGTACGATTTTAATTATGTAAATTAAAATTTAATTATTCATTTCTATGAAAATTACCGCCAGTATGCAAGAATATTATATATATTTTCATTAATATATAATTCATATAAAAATTATTTTGATAACGAATCATACATTTTCAATAAATTATTAATTAAAGTGAGACAATCATGAAGAACAGAAAAATTATAAAATTTAGGTTATTCGTTTTATCTGTTGATCAGTGTGTTATCGTATTATTAACATGTATGTAAACAATTACACTGACGAATCGTTCATCACGAAGTGTTAATATTCGCATCATAACGAAGACTGCGGGTATATAATTAACATGCTTATGAATATGCAAATATTAATGTCGCTTGTGTAATCAGCATAAATCTAAGTTGTTCCAGTTTAATCTCAATTGATTAGTCATTTGCTGTACTTTATCAACCCATCAAAATGGAAATCGTTTCTAATTCTATGCGGTTATATTGTCAATCTTCATAAGAGAAAGTGTCAATAATTACTCTTCGATATAATTTATTTGATAATTATCTTCATTAATAAATAATTAATTATTGAATTATTTTAAACTATGAAAGGAAAGACAGATATCACTAACTCATAGATATATTCGATAAGCATTCATTTTATCTCGAAAACTGGGAAAAGTTAATTGTTTTTCAGATTTTTTTGCCATAAATCGAGTATGGTCTGCTAATACTTTGATTAATTGATCAATGTAAAATAAAAGTACTAGCAAAGAGCACAACTTTGTGACAGGAAACGAAGCGTACTCTATGTGTTTCATCCATCAAAAAATATTTGTAATGAAAATACAACACACATAGGCGTTGAAAATAAAATTTAATATTTTTTATTCACACACATTATTTTTTTTTTTTTTTCAAAAATAATGGTTGATAACTTATTTAAATAATTGTGTTCAGGTTTATAGGTGGGATATTTTCGAGTTTTTTATGGGATGTCTAGAAAATGATGAAATTGTTCTCAATGTATAGACTTACTTCGTACGAATTACTCATATTATTTGTATGCATGTCTATAATACTAAAATAGCTTTGATCTAATTCGGAAAAAATTTTTTTTCTTAAGCCTCATCTATCCAATTTCTGTGAAGTTGTAAATAGTAAAAAAATGATATGTCATAAAGAAGTTTCATTTCTTAATTGTATACTCTCGTACACACATTTCTTTTATTTAAAAATCTACTTGAGATGATTTCTACATTATAAATAAAAGATTCCTACACAACTCCGAGTCCATAGAAACTACTTATTGTTTAGAAATGAGAGTTTTTCATAGTTAACGCCCCCGTAATCCTTTTTGGGGTTGGAATTTGATAAAATCCATTCTTAGCTGAACTTGACATCGTACACGAACTTTCCTACCAAATTTGGAGTCAGCACAAGTTACAGTTTGGAGATTGAAATTTAACATTCTGACAGCCACTCTCGCCATCCTTTGTGGAGGTGGCCTGTCGTAAAAAATGCTTTTAGATCATTTTTACATCATATATAGAATATTCCTACCAATTTTGGAGCCAATAGGAATTATAGTTTAAAAACGGGAATTTTTCATTGTTTACGCCCCCGCAATTTCCTATGGGGGAAGAAGAATTTCGTAATAGTATTTTACACATCTAGGGCAGTAAAATAAGAAATGTCTCAGATCACATGTTTGTTGACCTCGGCTTCGCCTCGGCCAACAATTACATGTGATCTGAGACATTTCTTACTTTACTTCCCTGGGTGTGTAATATACTATTTTAGCTGACCTCTACATGGCAAAATTAATATTTCTACCAAATTTCAAGTTTTTAAGGCCTATGGTTTCTAAGATTTCGTGATGTGACTATATAGATGTAACTCTATTTCAATCGGAGCCTGTAGGTGGATGCTTGGAAGGTTGAAGGTAGAGGCGCAGGAAGGTGTGAGGGTCTTTAGCTGATTGTAAGGAAAAGATTTAAAATAATCTCTTTACGGCCATTTCGATAAAAAAAAAACAAAGGAATTGAAAGAAAATGCCTGTCTTTTGTTTTTATCGACTGGAAAAATGTTTATCAAAGTAAATCGTAAAAATATGAGAAAGGGTTGATAAAATCCAAAAAATAAGTAGCCTATTATCATCTGCAAAAAATAATTCGAAAAATTGGCAGTAACACAGCTTTACTCCAGATTGCTCATTACTTAAAAAAAAAAAAAAAAAAAAAAAGGTGTTAGATTGAGCAGCAATTACAAATGAAGAATTAATTTAAAAAAATAAGCTGAGAGATTTAAAAAATGAAGTGTATTAACTCAGAAGTGATTGGGCGAAGCTGAGAAGAAAAATGAGTTCTCTCGGGCAAACGCAGAGGGTTATTCTCCACTACTTATATTATACTGGAAGGTGCATACTGTAAATGTAACCTTTATTTTATCCTTATTCTCGTTCCTCGAAGCGAAAGCCTCAATCAAATAAATAATTTTTAGGGCGAACAGGGCGGGCGCGAAGCCACGGCATAAATTATACGCCGACGCAACGAGGCGAGCATAATACCATCTTTCTCGGGCTTGTATACACTATATTACACTTCGAACAAAGTATGTACCAAGTGGTGTGCTCCGAACGGCAGTACCGTAAAAAACAGTTCCCAAAAAAAAAGTAAAAACCTCGTAAAGTAAATTTTTAAATAAATAAATCGAGGGATTACGAAAATCGGCGGTAGTTTTAATTTTTGTTGGGCCGAGCATTGGGGAATTAATTTTTTTTATGACAGACGCGTGACTCGATGTTAAATTAAGTGGCCTGTGGCTCATCAGATAACTAGACATTTTTTATTTAGAAAAGAAGAGCAGTGTGCGCTGCAAGAGGAGTGAGGAGGGACAAGAGGGCAAGAGGAGGAAGGAAAAATATTTGACCGGCATTGTTTGCGTCCCGGCGGACGATAATTCAGTAATGAAGGTAAGCAAACGTGACGAGGGCTATAATTACCGATACCACTATGGATAAAGAGTAAAACGATCCCTTAACTCCGCTGAGGTGCATTCACGGTGCTGCGCTCTACCGGGCCCGGGAGACCGAGATGGGACCCGAGCTTTGACTTTCAGAGTACGGACCAGAGGGAAAAAACCGAGAAGACGCTCTTAGAATATGGGCAGCTCTAAATTAATAAATCAATGGCAGCCTTATCCGATCAGCCGTGGGTGGAGTTTGTTTGTTTAAGAGCTGGATTTATTAATTTTTCGCTGGGTGGTATTACAAACCTTCCATCCGGTCTATCGTGACGCCCCTATTGATATTTTCTCGTTCCTTCTGTGATGGCTCCACGCGGCTAATATTTTATTATTTTAACCACCCGAGGTCGCGACCTTTCAGCTCTACCAAATTCTTTTTATTTTATTTTTTCAATGTCGCAGCGCAGACATTTAATTTAATTTGTTTAATTTTGATCACACATTCTGTAAGCAGAAAAAAAAATATAATTGAATTAAGTAAATTATTTTGAAGAACTTCTTCTTTTTGTGAAAAATTTTATTCAAAAATTTTTTATCTTAATATTAGACAATAAAATTTGTTAAAATTTTTCTCTTGATTCAATATAATTTTTTTTTTTTTTTTTTTAAGTGTGTAGGGGAAGGTAGCCTAAAGCGAGTACCTCGCCCAAAGTGGGTAGGTGCTGTTTTATTGTGACATTGAGTGCGAATATCAAAGTATACATTTGTAGTGATCATGGGAACACTCCTGAGTATTTGAAAGTTCTGATTGGGTGTTGTAGTTTTGACAGAAAGTAACTAAATATAAAATAAAGAAATTGCTAAATTTGTTAAAATTACGAATGGAATGTGTCGTCAGATGATTCGAACATTATTACACTTATGATAATATTGTTCAAATCATATTATTTTGGTACCATTTAATTCTAAAAAACGATACAAGTTCGGACGGTTCCCTTTGTATTTTTGATTTTACAATTGTCTAGCAAAAAAACGTGTACTGAGAAAAAGTGGGTGCCTACCTGCGCTGCTCTGATCCAATTCTTTATTTGTTTTGTCATACAATATTATCAAGTACTACGTAAATCTAAGAAAAAAGCGGAAATACATTCTCGATTGAAAATTTATTATCAATTTCAATAGAAAAATGCTTATTTCGCTTAAAATTAACGAAATAAAAATAAGATCATTATTTGAATGATAGCAACGCCTAAAAATCTTTTTTTTTATGCTAGCTAAATACACAATTTTACTATCAAAATTAGTTTTATCATTAGACTAGCTGTTACCCGCCCGCTTTGCTAGGCATTTTATAGAATTGTATTTTTAGATCTAAACTTGAAATTTAATTAGAGTATTATTTTTACTTTCACAAGTTCCAAATTACATCGAATTGGCATATACCTTTTATCAATGTAATTATTCCAGCTAATATTCACTGTAGTTTATAATGTGCAATCATTATAATGTTTGCGTGGCTTTTTTTCAAAAATGAATAATAATTGACACGAAGAAAAAAATTTTAAATGAGAATTTGGAGTCTATAGGAGCTATAGCTTGGAGATTAACAATTTTTAATGTTAACACCCACCTTTGCTAACTCCTGTGAGATGAGCTATCATAAAATTTGCCCATAGACTTTTTCTACATCTCTTACAAAATATTCCTACCAAATTTGGAGTCAATAGGAGCTATAGTTTAAAAACGGGAATTTTTCATTATTAACGCCCCCGCAGTCCTCTTTGAGGTAGAATATCGTAAAATTCATTCATAAATTATTTTCTCATCTCTTACAGAAAATTCCTACCAAATTTGGAGTCTGTAGGAGTTATAGATTGAAAATTAAAAATTTTGATTGTTAATACCCACCCCCGCAACCCTCTGTGAGGTGAGACATCGTAGAATTCGTTTATAGATTATTTCTACATCTCTTACAGAAGATTCCTACCAAATTTGGAGTCGATAGGAGCTATAGTTTAAAAACGGGAATTTTTCATTGTTAACGCCCCCGCAACCCCCCTTGTGGGTGGAATTCCGTAAAATCCGTTCTTAGCTGACCTCTACTCGGCGAAAGGAATATTCCTGCCAAATTTAAAGTCTCTAGGTCTTATAGTTCCAGAGATATCGTGATGAGTCAATCTATCTAAAGAACAGCTCCTATATATTTATATAGATTACATACCTAGGCAGGTAAAATAAGAAAAGTCTCAGATCACACACAGAAAGAAAAATTTCTTGATTGGAGAACAAATTTCTTGGCTCCAGAAAATTTTCGGGTGCCTGAAGGAAGACCGAAATTGTGTTGGCCGAAGTAAAAATTTTTCTTAAAATTCTATTCTTGGTGGAAGTAATTTTTTCTTAATTTAAATTATCATAAATACTTGTTACAATAATTTTTTATATTTGATCAAGATTTTTAGATACCTTAGGGAAGCAGCACCACCTACTTCAGCTGAGAAAAAGATTTTCTCACCTTGACAAAATTTTTCTCTTGAATATTTGATACTCATTTTATATTATTTTAGCGTGCAATTATACATGTTGAATGAAAAAAAACGATTCAATATTATTTGATCTTCCCATTTGACATGTTAACCAATAAAAATATTAATGAAAATTTACTTCTATCTTTATATTTAATTTTTTGGAGCAAGAGAGAAATTTTCTCAAGACAACAAAATTTACTTCTATCAAGAACCAAATTTTTTGGAGCAAGAGGCTGAATTTTTTCAAAACAAGAAGATTTTCTTGACTTGAACAAATTTTCTTGAATCAAGATACGTATTTCTTAAATCAAGAGTATTAATTTTGTTGGAATAAGTAAAATTTCTTGTGTAAAAAAAAATTTTTTTTTTTTCACTCAGGAAAATAATTAGGAAGAAAAAATTTTTTTCGTAGGGGTTGACTAATTTATGTACTGATTGATAATAATAATGATAGTAGACATAATAAACTACCATTTCAAGAAAAAACAATTATTATTGAGTTTTAATTCGAATAACAAAAAATTGCTAAACTTTTTTTGGTTCAATTGATCCCCTTCTCCTCTACTTATAAAGTTTGTTTTGCAAATATTTTTTGTATTTTCTGCAAGGTTACGTAATGAGTACAGAAAAAAATAATATTAAAAATTTAGAAAAAAGTTAAAAAACTGATTGATTTGACGCGGAATGCCTCATTTATCTGGCAATTTAATGGTTTGCATCTGTAATTGTCGGAAGAGTTTAATGCAACGAACTAGCACGTGCCAGCCACACGCCTTAGCACACGTCTGGTACTTTTGAATACACCTGGGACAGTTGGCAAGCGGGATATAGAGTAATATCCTCTTTTTTTTTCTTTCTATTCGTAACTTTCCGAAGACTAATTTTTTCATTCCTATCGAAGGATACACACATACAAATATATACTTGCATCTTAAATTAAAAATATTATTTAAAATAGCTTCCTAAAATAATATCCTAATCGTTTGAAAATTTTCAATTTTTTCCGTATGGTTAAGGGTTAGAAAGAAATTCTTATATCCTGAATTCTTCTATTACTTAAGCGCTCAAAAATCTGATAGAAGTTTAATAAAACACCATTTTTGAATTTTCAAACCGCAATAACTTTTGAATGAATAAACTGATTTTTACGCGGTTGGCGGTATTCGGCGCAGTTTTTTAAGCCTCATGAAGAATTTTTAAGTTTGAATTAATCAAACAAGGAATTTCGAAGCAATTTCGAAAAAACACTTTTTTTTTGGTTTTCTTTCGACAACGATAACTCACGAAAAAATCGACCGATTTTCACGCGGTTAGCAGCATTCGACGCAGTTTTTCAAATTCTATGTTCAAATTTTGAACACAAATTGATCACACCGGAAATTTCAGTGTAATTCGAAAAAGACACTTTTTCTCGATTTTTTTTATCAACGATAATTTTCGAACGAATCAACCGATTTTAACCAGCTTGTTAGCAATCGACGTGGTTTTTTTATGTTAAGAGCTGATTATTTTTTGAAATCGATCGGTGAAGCCGCTTGAAAGTTATTCAAATAAAACCACATTTGCAAAATCCGAATCGACTCAAATTGTGCTCAAAATTTAAGTTTGGTCAAGCCCTTTCGAATGGCGTCAATCGCGATGAAATTGGTCAGCCGTTCAAAAGTTATGAGAGGTTTACAAACACACACGGAAAATTATTTTTTTTTAATTTTTCTCTGAAACTATTTGCCGGATCAATCTGAAATTTTTGGACAATATTTTCAAATGGTTCTATGATATTTGATCCTCCCACAAAATATCCCAAAAATAAATATGCTCGGACAAAATATCCCTATGACAAAAAATCTCTGACAATTAATCCTAAACAGCCGGAATTTTTGAATAAAATGATAAAAAATAAAATATTAAAAATTATGGCAAAAAAAATTTTTCGAACAATTTCATTAAAATTCTTAATCAAGTTCCAATCATGGTTTTTGTGTGTGTTTATTCAACATAAGACCAACACAAACGTGGGTAATCGTGTTGCGCTCTTTTAACATGGTTTTTGTGTGTGTTTTATTCGCTTTTTACCGTTAATAATTTTTTTTTTATTTAAATTTTCGAAAACTATAACGAATTCGAAGGATAACTTGTCGGAGTTTTTTTGTCATACTCTCTAAACATAAATTAGTGAACATTCACTTATTCAAGTGAATTTTCACTAATTCATGTTAAGAGAGTAGAGATTTTTTATCGGGGGATCAAGACACCTGAAACCTTTTCAAATACAATCGTGGTCATTAATTATAATAATAATAATAACAATAATAATACTTAATCCAAATAAATATTATTATATTTATTATTATTATTATTATTAATATCAATATTTATTTAATATATCATGTTAAAGTAATAATCACACAAAATTGTTTAGATTAAATTAATCCCGTAATCCCTACCGTTTATGTATGTATATTTTATATAAATATGTATACACATACATTAAATACCTTTGTATTTCTCGTTTTTAATTATTATTATTATTATTATTATTGTTATTATTGTTATTATTGTTAATAATAATATTATTATTATCATTATTATTAAAATCCACTGTCACATTTTGTTCATTTCAACATTGAATATATTTATATTTATATATTTATATGTATATATTCATATTTATAATATTTATATTTTTATTTATACTAAAATTTATACCTCTCACGCATTCTGTATAATAAATTTATAAATTGCAAGGATTACAAAAATTAATTATAATGTTATAATCGGTTTATTTGGGTTTGTTTGTATATGCATTGTATAGATTGTCACATTACAGTAAATTCCCAAAAAACCCGACGTTTTATAAAATCATTCAAAAAAACTTCATCTAGTTTACAATAAATTATTAAATATCTATTCACAAAAGTAAAGTATCTAATATTATTAATTGATGAATATATTTTTCACAACATTCTTTATTATTTTTCGATAGTGGATATCACTCACACGTTATACTGTGGATTATTTATAAATTTTTAAAGATTCCAGTAAACAAAATGCATTGAAATTTCGAATAAATGTTTTTACAAAAGTTTTTTTATCGTCAATGAGTATTTGAATGTAATTGTTTATTAATTTACAATCTATTTTATCTTAATGTTAATGAACAGTTTACATTTAATCAATCATTTCTTTGAGTTATTAGCTATTTTAGCAGCGATTCTGTTTTTTTTTTTGACTAATATCTATAGATAAAAGGTATAAATAAATTAATTAAATTTATAAATTGATTTAAAAAGCACAAGATATGAGTAGATATTCAATAAATTATAATTGATAGTAAATGTATTAAGTAAATTCTGGCCATCAAATGCTTTAAAGTTGTTACCGTTATTAGTTTGAATAATTAATAGTGAAAATTAACCACAGAAAATGATAATAGTAATTATTTTTTGTCATGCAAAGAAAATTTTAAATAAATTGTGACATTTTTTTTATAAATATTTCGATTCGTTGTAACAATACAATAATAATAAATAATTTATCAAATAATATTTAGATTATTTTTTACTACTTTTCACACTTTCAAGATATAACTTTCACTCAATACAATTTGTATGTACACAGCTAAGTTATTAATATTATTATTATTATTATTATTATTATTATTATTATTTTTAATACATAATAATATGTAATACTCCGGGAAGATCTTGTCTTTCAACTGTTTACAAACTAGTCTGCGAAAATGATGAGACCACTACCGGATTGTCTAGATTTATTAGATTACACAGATTATAACGTTGTAGGTGCCTGTCGGTAGAGAGGATTTCCTTTAATTGGAAGCATGTGAGCTTCTGAATTGAAGACCCAATCATCTAAGCTTATCAGATTGTCATCACTGAAGAGTAAGTAGAGATACTGAAATCATAAATAATTAATTTTAAATTATCAAATTATAAAAATTAAAAATAAAATATGTTTGATCGATTTAATTTTTAATTTGTACATCATGAAATAAACCAATAGAGTTATTTCCATTTATAAGTAATCACTCCATTAGTTAAGCGGCTTTCAATCACGTACGTTTGAAATTTTGAAAGCTATAAAAGCAAATGATTGCAGCAAGAGAGCTGTATTGGAACATCCTTTTCATCGGCTTTAGCTTTTTATTATTATACATAAAAACGACGACTTTTTTAATGACCATAATTCGATAGTAAGCCCTTTTATTTGAAACTTTTTTCTGCATTTAACAATAAGTCATAGCTACAAATTTCCATTCATAGTATGATCTTAAAATTATATATTTTAATAATATTTAATAAATGAAAAAAAATTAACAGATTATTTTTTGCGACTTAATATGGGATATTTTTTGTAAGTGAAAAAGAGTGCGCCTGGCATCATCATTCTATTAAAAATTACAAAAAAAAAGTAAAAGTAAAAATATTGAAAAAAAATTGATATTACAATAATAGAAAAAAAACAATATGATAATTTTATAATTTAAAATTTATACTTGTTAAAACATCCATATAAATATGAATTAAATTTTTAACTTGAATACGGCAGAAGAGACAAGCACTCCTACACGTTAGCGCGTTGATGTGTAGAAAAAGATTGTTGAGTTCTTTAGAGTAAGTATAAATGGATTACCTTGAGTGTTTCGGCAAAGAAGTAACTTTGCTGAACGTCATCTTTCGCTGAATCCACTGAATACACATTACTGATTCCTGTGAATCCTCCTGGTACACGACAATGCTTTTCCAAAGCTTCTACCGCTTCCCAACCCCACTCACGGTATTTAGGATCTTTTGTCAATCGCCAGAGAATGAAGTAGGACTCGAAAGTCTAAAGCATTAGATAAAAATTCATACTTTATATACAATCCATTTAATTTTATTATTATTATGATTATTATTATAATAACAATTTATTTAATTAAAATATAATTTATAGAAAAAAAGTAAATGAGTATTATATACCTCTGGTCGTAAAATGTAGTATTTTTCACCATTTTTCAAACATTTAGCTTCTGTTTTATCCGTAAAATGGAATGTTTCAGGACCGAGTTTAGTAACACTGCGGTCATAAGATTCGTGACAAGTTCTTGTTAGTTCAGCAGCATAAGCCATGTGATTTCTAGATTCGTCATTATCCATTGCCTTTGCACCAAGAGCAAACATTCCACCTGTTTAAATGAACAATAAATTTAGAGTTTTAAAAAAATTAACATTTTTAAATCTAAATCTCAATATCTAATTTTAACGTTTTCAGGAGCAAGTATCTGAATTATAAGGTACCCGGGGGTAATAAGGCCTAAGTTATAAAAATGCTATTTAAAATAACCGCTTCCGCTAAAGACTACTCTAGTAGAAGCGTCTAGCATAGAAATGTCGCTACAAGTTTATAGAGTCCCGATATATCGATCCTTATCTCCTATATTTCATCATCGGTCATATGCTAAAGTAGCGCAGAAGAATTCCTAAAAAATGATTTGAGTAAATGGTAAACATTTTTTATAATTTTATATTTAATAATTTTAAATCATTGTTCTAATTTTTATCAACATCATAAAAAGTATTGTTGCTCAATTTAAGTGATGATTGATCTCTAATACCAATTTTATCAAGTATAGTATAACTATTTCCAGTATGTATAACCCGCAGGCCTTATTACTCTACCGTAGTAAAATAAGGCCTATTCGCAAGGTTTCTGAAAAAATTTAATTTTGTGTTTGTTTATGGTGAAAATGACCATTAATCCATTATATTTTATGGCTAATGTATTAATTTAAAAGTTAATGATACATTGCAATAATTAAATGCAATATTTTCGATTTTTTTCAAAATCTCCTTTAGCTAGGTCTTATTACCCGCCAGTACCTTACTTGTAAGTTTTCAAGTTGTTCTGGATCATGTAAGCTCTAGTTAAACATAGTTTAAAACCATTTAATGATAATGTTTATGATTATTGTGAATATATTAGTGTGACATGATAGACGATGAAGAGAATTAGAATTAGTGCGAAGTTTACGAATACATATCTCAATTACGCTAACAAGTTTTGAAACAATTTAAGAATCTAGTGTTTGTAACTTGTAATTAGTTGTAGTCTATAAATTTGTAACTGCAGTTAGAAAATTAATTTTAACGTACTATACATTAAATATTAATGTTATAACTTATAATATGAGCAGTGATGTTGATAATTTATTGATAAACTTACCAGCAAAGCAAGCGAGATGACCCATTTTGTGTTCTACTTTGTCGTATTTTAAATCAGAAACATAAGTTAATCCGCCAGGTGATTTGAAGATCATATGATCAATTATAGCATTGATAGCTTCTTCATACATTTCACGTGCTTCCGTATCTTCTTTACCGGATTGAATCCAAGCTTTCAATAAATACTCGTAAAAGCTATCACCTAATGCGCCGAGAGATATATGATCTGTTGAAAAAAAAAAAATTAATTTATAAATTTATTTAAAAAATAGAAATAAAAAGAAAATCACAATAATGTAATGTATTGAAATTTTATTAGTGAAGAGAGTGATACATGGGAGCTTCACAAATACACAGAAAGAAAAATTTCTTGACTGGAGAACAAAATTCTTGGCTCGAGTAAATTTTCGGGTGTCTGAAGGGAAACCAAAGTTGTGTTGGCCGAAGTAAAAATTTTTCTTGAAATTCTATTCTTGGTGGAAGTAATTTTTTCTTAATTCAAATTATCACAAATATTTGATACAATAAATTTTTATATTTGATCAAGATTTGTAGATACTTTAAGGAAGCAGCGCCACCTGCTTCAGCTGAGAAAAAAATTTTCTCACCTTGAGAAAATTTTTCTCTTGAATATTTGATACCCTTTTTATATTACTTTAGCGTGCAATGATACATATTGAATGAAAAAAAATGATTCAATATTATTTGATCTTCCCATTTGACTTGTTAATCAATAAAAATATTAATCAAAATTTACTTCTATCGAGATATTTAATTTCTTGGAGCAAGAGAAAAATTTTCTTAAGGCAAGAAAATTTACTTGTATCAAGAACTAAATTTTTTGAGGCAAGAGGCTGAATTTTCTCAAAACAAGACGATTCGTAACACCTCCCTATTTGCGCGGGTCATCGTCCCCGATCGCTGAAATATTAACGACACATCGCTCCTGAGCTACGCTACTAGTTAAATAAAATACTTGTTAATTTCTCTTGTCTCGTATTCTATTCACCGAAATATTCTATCAACTTAAAAATATTTCAATTGTATCATTAATTAATTATAAATAATTAATTAACTAATGGACATTAATTAGAGAAGAAAAAATAAGGTTGGGCGACATTCCCGGTATTACTCCTTCAAGTAAATATGACGTACGTACAAATATATACTATTAAAAAAAATATATTAATAAATAATAATAATTAATAATGATAATGAAAATGAATATCGCACATTTTAATTAGCGTTATTACAATGAAAGGTGAATTAAAAATTTGAAATGATTATGCGTTGGTTGAAATTAAAAAAATAATCATGGAAAATAATAAGTACTTTCGAAGTAATTCCTGCTCAAACCTGATTAAGTTTCACAGATTTAACCCCTTTTAAATAATAATTATAAAAATAATATTATTATTGAGTATATAGAGATAGAAATGGTAAAAATAATAATAATAATTAATATGAATCACTCGCTTTTAATTCCGAGTTAAATCCGAGTCGCTTTTTAGTCGACAAAACACATGTACAATTTACCCCGTTGTTACTGATTGATGATTGATAATTGATGGTTAGGAAATGATTATGGAAAAATTTTATTAAACGAGCGCGCTACTGAAATTATTGTGGTTTTAGTTCTTTATTACCTCATTACTTATTACTAAATTAAATTTTAAAAAAACAAGACGGCTTTTATATACAAATATTAACATATATATAAGTATATTTATTAATCCAGCTGTTTTTTTGACTACGGTTCTGAGGTATAACGAGTTCTTGAGCTTTTTGTAGTAGAAAAAAATTTTTTTGTTACACGAGTCGCAGGCGAATTATACACATAAATTTTTTATCCACAAAATAGCTGATAAATTGTAAACAAAAATTTTTTTTTTGTGTAAAAACAGAAAATGAATAAATTTTGGACGAGTTTCAAGGTTTAATTTCCTGAAAAAAAAAAAGCTCCAGAACTTGATTATAAAAAAACGTCTTGAAAAGTTGGCAAAGGTACAAATGTACATAGGAAAAAACTAGTGTTGTTATAATGTATATCGCAGCCTCTATCATCTGCATATTTATTTAAAAAAATAACAAATAACAATTAACAAAATCGTTGACAGAAAAATATAAAGATTTAAATATGAAAATACTAAATCAATATCATCTCAAAAACTGCCTTTCCTAACGTCTATACAAAGCCATAAAATTTACTAGCGAACATATTAAGTGACAAACTTATACTTAGAGTAATCTCTAAAAAATATAATGATAAATAATAAAAACAATATTCGTAAATAAGCTCAATAGAAAATTTAGACTTAACTATTTCGCTCTTTTCAGTTAAGCTCTGGTCTATTCACACCGCTGTTGCGCATGCAATTTATTGTAAGACCTCGCAACAGTAGTGTAAATAATCTCAGGATTTTATTTTATTTACACAGTTAATAACTCGATACTACGCTGAGAAAAAATAAAAATTATATCCACAATTTCTCGACTCAAAAATTTTTCAAAGTGAAAAATTCAATTTATTAATTTTTTTACAGAAGAATATTAATATTTGTTTCCATTACTACAAGACGAAAAAAACATACGGATTTTTCCTATTTTTCCAATGTTAACATGGGAATTTTTTTTTTATTAACATGATAGAAATTTCCATGTGAAATAGGAAAAATTCATTCATCACTAAAATTTATGTAACTTAATTTAATAATTACAAATTTACATAACAATTTTCTCATTCGAGCAATTTCAGATAATTTAAAAGTAAAACACTGATATACAGTCGGTTTGTGATAAAAAAAAATTCGAGGAAATTTTTTTTCAAATTTTGCTTTACATTTCGAAAAAATTAAAAATCCAGCAGATTATGGACGGAGTGGCTTAAATTGCCATAACTTTGTCAAAAATTGACTTATCGGGACGTTTTTTTTTTCAAAATTTTTTTTATTAAATGTTCTTTTCGGGAAAAAAAATAGAAAAAAATTATTCAAACCTATCTTCATCGTTATTTTTTAGATTTTCCAAAAAAAAACTTCGAATTTCTCAATGATAAACATTTTTAATTTCTTTTTTCATTTCCTTTCATATGAAACTTTGAAATTTTCTACAGATATCGTGAAAATTTCAGAATGGTGTTTTTTTGATTTCTATTTTTTTTTTTTTTAATTTTTTCCATGTCACATGGATATTTCTATCATGTTAATAAAGAAAAAATTCCTATGTTACCATTGGAAAAATTCCTATGTAAAATAGGAAAAATCCCTATTTTTTTTTTTCGCTCTGTATGAACGAATAGCTTCAGTTGAAAAATAAAAATTAATTTAATCAATGCAAACAATCCTTCAGACAAGAAATGATGTTGGAAATTTTTAAAAATATACCTTCTTGTGTCAAGAGCATAAATTCTTAATATAAATATTTATTTCTCAGTATAGAATTGAAATTTAGCGGTAAATAATCAGCAAGTTTCGCGTTCTACTGAAGTATACGGTAAACGATAATCGGTTTATATTAAATTAGTTTGGCAAAATGTCGAATGGCTTATTAGACTTTTTCTTTAAAAATATATAAACGGCTTTATTAAGTCAAATACAATATATATATATCTATATTAATAAATTAAACAAAGTATAACAAATATGTGTAACGTATTAATAAAATACTCCCCTTAAATTCATGTTCATGAAATTTTCATCAGTAATTTAAATTAATAACTAATCACAATTACAATTACACTGTTTGAATGTTGTGCGAATGAAGCTACTTCCCGTTAAACTTTTTTTATTAATTAATTAATTAGAATATGTCAAAAAAAATGTAACCATGTAGGTGTAGCGAAAATTATTATTAATTACATTAAAATAAATAATGATGACGTACTCTAGTGGAACGACGGAAATCACGGGGTATAAGTAAAAAAAAAAAAAAAAAAAAAAAAAATTGAATTGAATTGATATCGATGATGAATAATTGATAATTGATAATTGATAATCGATCTTGAATTGATGTAATGAGAGTAAAACAATAAAGCGACAATGCAAATATTTTTAATACGGTTCGAGGGATTTTTTAATAAGCAATGATTTTTATAAATTATATAAGGACTGAAGGGTAGACTATAGTTTTTTATATGAAATTGGATATCGATTGGAAAAAATTTCAGAGCTAAAAACGAAGACGAAATTAAGAGGCTAAATTAAGAGATTTTTGTATTTTATTAGGAATGTAATTTCGGGCATTTTGATTCGGCTGTGTTTAAATGTGTAAAATTTTAAAAAAAAAAAAAAAAAAAAAAAAAAAAGTGAATTTTTCGAAAAGCAACATTAGATTTGGTAAGGCGTAAAAATTAGATGATAATTTTGTACCCTATTTTTTTATTAATGAATTGGCATGGTAAGAAATTATTGATAATTGTAATGTTTAAATTAGTGGACGATTGGACAAAAAAAAATAAAGTTTAAAATTAAGAGTAGGGACGATTTGCATTTTATTACGCGAAAAATCATTTATAATCAATGCTTGTAGTAAAATGATTAAATAATATAATTTCAAAAGCTTACTTAGCCTCAGGCTGGGTTAGTGCGTTAACGCTTGGGCGCCAGTTCGCAGAGTACCTCAAACATTGGCGTTGTTAAACAGTAGTTCAATTTTAGATCAAATGAACTTTATACAATGAATATTTGATCATTTTACTCAAGTACTTGAAAATTTAAAATTTATGATTTATAAATATAAAAAAAAAAGAACGAACCGAAAATTTAATAACAATTTGCAATGTCGTATGTTATGCACCAAACACTAAAGAAATAATCCGCATTTAAAATAAAAAAAAAAAAAACCGATCGTATGGGGACATGGGAACACAAAGGATTAAGACCTAATCTCAAAATGTTTGCGGTTTAGTCAAAGATACTAATGCAAATAATGCTGGTAGTGCGGACCAAACGTTACCAACAGAGAAGAAATAACGAAATGTCGAGTGTGAGCTAATAAATAAAGTTATTGATAACTAATTACGAAACAATTATAAAAATAAAAAAGGCCACGATCGGGAATGCAAGTCGTTCATTATTAATAATCACTAAGACTTAATTAACTGTTTAAGGTTCTTGGTTCTGACGATTGCTCCGAACTTTGCTAATTTTTTAAATTAATTAATATCAATAAGCTTCAAATATATTAATATTAACACTAATAATCATAAACGTAATAATTATTGTCATTGTCGTATATCGAAATGTGTTATACATGTGTAGTAAAGTAATTAGATGAGTTTATTTGTCTGTGTGGTTAAAAATGGTCGAATAATTATCTGAGTAATTACGCGTATATTATAGAGTATAATTATGATAATAATAAAATTAGCAAAGTTCGTAGATCACTCGTTTTACATCAGATACGCCAAGTAATCCATTAATTAAATTTAAAATTTTTAAATAATTGGCTACGTGGTATTCAAAAGCGATACGTTAATCTTAGGTAAATGCTAATGATAATAAACATTTGGCATTGGTATACTATTGCTATTCTATTGAATAAATATATTAGTTATCGGTTTTAATTATATTTGTGTATATGTATCTAATCAAGTAACTATGTGAGACGTGAATTTTAGTCGCTAATTTATTCAACAAAGCTCCTCGGTGTTTATTTGTATATTTGTAAAAAATTAATCACTAGAAAGTCATTATTTCAAAGTATTTTATTTATTTTTATTTATGTATATTTAATATTTTTTCTAAAATAAAACGATTAAGCAATTGTTGTGATAGTTATTCACGTTTCATGTCTTTGAGATTAAATTTAAATCAAGTTAAATTTAATCTAACAAATTCGGATTTTATTTGACATTTAGTCTAATTAAAATTTTTTTTATTATAAAATTTTATTGGAAATTATGATAAAAAAAAAACAAATAACCTTAACCTTATCCTTAGCAAAAAATAAAAGTAAAATAAATATAATATAACAGCCCATGATAATAACAAAATGACACGACTTGTAAGCTAAAAAATAAAACAAGTAGTTGCGATAATAATATCCAATCTAATATCGTCGCGTCTGGAATTGACATGGGAGAAGAGCAAAAAGCAATTACCTCGAGTATAAAAAATATTAAATTACCCTGAACAAAGGAACAAATAATAATAATAATAATAATTTTAATAATAACGATAACAATAATAATAATAATATTATTAATAATAATAAAGCAGCGTGGCAGCTGTGTGTCCCTTACAATACCTCCCCCGTAAGAGTACAAATTTTCTAATGCTAATAATTAATAATAATAACAAATAAATAAATTATTATTATTACATTAATACTTATAGTAATGGTAAAATTAATGAAAAGAATATGTAAGGCTAAAATGAAAGATGGAAGTGAGATAAAAAAAAAAAAAAAATGAGTTGTGTTGAATTTTAAAATAAAATACTTATTATATTGATTAATTATTGCGATTGATTAAATTTATTATTGAATTATGATTATTAATATTGATAATGATGTTTTAAAAATGTTTTTCTGGTGTAGAAATTATCAGATCAGATATAAATTATTTATATATAGTATCGGACATTTAGAGTAAAAATAATAATTAAAAATTTAATTATTGGGTGGAATTAACTATTGCGGGTTTTGAATGATGAGTAGAAAAAAAAAAAAAAAAAATAACAAATACAAAACACATTTTATAGCGTTTTTGGGGCCGTAATCTGATAGACAGGTGTCACCGTACTTTAATATTTTGAGAGCATCTGCTTATTTTGCAGGTGTTGGGTAATAAACAAAAAGTTAAATAATATCCAATTGGGGGGTTACGTTGATGACCATTTTTTTTCTGTTAATATATTTATAAATATATGTGTTTTTAACTGTTGTATTGTACTGTAGTAAATTTCGTTTTTTCTTCATTAGGGAGTAACTTATGTGTCTATTTGTCGTGACGGTCTCACGTTTTTGTGACGTATTGATGTTTAGTGTTAAAACCGCGATAGTATAGTCGGTGATTTTTTTTTTCTGGGTTAAATATGTAAAGTTATCAAAAAATTACAAGAAACTTTTTTTTGAAGAAAATTAAATTTTCTATAAAAAAAATCATCAATCTTTTCTTTATCTCCGATTTTTTCTCCAGAATTTAAATTTAAAGTTCAAAAATTTAAATTTAAAGTTCGTAGAAATTATACATGGTATTTTAAAGTTCAAATTACGAATTTTGGCTGAAATATTTGAGATACAGAAAAATGATAAAACATTTTTTTTTTAGAAAATTTAATTTATTATAAAAAATATCTTCAAAAATTTTATCCTATTTCTTGTTTTTAAGCCAGAATTCGGATATATTGTCGCGGATAAAACACTTTTCTTTGTGCTTCAATAAGATTGAATTTTGGGCCGTTTAATCTGTAAGTCGTGGGTTCGAATCCTGGTCAAGGTAACTTGAATTATTTTTTTTCAAAGTCAATTTTTAATCAGTACTATTCGTACATTTTTCTACAAAGATTAAAAAAAAATGTTTAACGGCTCAAAGTCTTATAATAGACTAAACAAATAGACAAACAGTAAATGACTGGTCAAATACTGCCTGCGTGGTGTTAAACACGCAAATTAAGACTCGAGAAACATAATTTACGCTGTGGCTCTAACGGTCTTCTCAGGAAGAAATTCTTAACAAAAAAAAACGATGAAACATACTATGTGCCAGTAATATAAATAAATAATATAAATGACAACAATTGGAATCAATAAACGCGGTACCTTGGTCACGGTATTTAATTAGTTATTAGTTAATTAATATTTAATATAAATAATCTTAATTATCTAATCTAAATCTAGGTTTATAAGAATTTTGTAATAAAACAATACCGACACGTGGAGTTGGCACATCCGATGCTCCATATTCGAATATTCAAGAGTTGCTTGAACATTCGAGTATTCGTGCTGAGAATCGAGCCTCGGACGAGTTGACTCTCCGTAAAAAAATTAACAAAAAAACACTAATTTTATTGAATTAAAATTAAATTATTAATTATAAATTATTGAGAACAAAAATAAAAATTTAATCAGTAATGAGATTGTTAACAACCGAATGTAATTGGTTAATTAATTAGGCTTTGTATATATTTTTGATAAACGTCTATAGATAAGGTAGAATAGAAATATCAAGGCCAAGGTTTTATAAATTATTTTTCTCAATACGGCGAAGGCTAATTTTTAATAATTAATAATGATAATTATAATTATAATTAAATAACACCTGTAATGAAGGAGCTTTGTACTGCTTTTATATGTTTAGTGTGGATACCACGTAAATAAATAAATAAATAAATAAATGATTGAATCAACGCAACTTACACTAATGTAATTAATAATTAATAATATAATAATAAATATTATTATTATTAATTATTACTCACTGTATAACAACTCGTGGACATAATATAACATAGTTATAGATATATATTATGGATATTAGTATAATATATATGTATACATGAGTATATTGTGACGGTAATATTATTATTAATTATATTTATTTTATTATCATTTATTATATATATATATTATATATTATTATTACGATTGATTATTAATTATTAATGTAAACGCGATGAGAATACGAGTATGATGATTTTAAGGAAAGTATACATATTAATAATAACACATTTTTAATGCCAATATCCTAAAGATAATGGTTCCAAAATAAAATTTATTAAAATTATTTATCTCTTTTTTTATTCACCCTCTCTATTAATTATAAGCTTGGTAAATAAGTATGTATATTAGATTAATTTTATTCCGATCATTTACATTCATTAAAGGTAAGTATTTAATTTTTAGATTTATTATATTAGAAAAAAATTTTGTATCCAGGATGGTCATATGATAGAATTGATTTTTTTAGTGAAATTTAGAGCCATTGCAAAGGTCTTGATTTGAATTTGTACCTTTTCAAAGTTTCTTATCGAGACCTTTCATTTGAGTACCCACATCAATTTTTCATATATTTATATATATTATATATATGTATATATAAAAAAATATATCGAAGTGCATGTGGGTACTCAAATGAAAGCTTTTGAGGAGTATAACATCGGTATGAGCTTAAATCTTTAAAAACATCAATAGTTAAGAAAATACAGTGCTATTTAACATAATTAAAAAACGACCTTGTAACTTATGATCTATTGACATTTTTAAAAGTATAAGCTCATCCCGACATTTCATTCATCGAGACCTTTCATTTGAGTACCCACATCAATTTTTCATATATTTATAAATATTATATATATGTGCATATGAAAAATATATAAAAATACATGTGGGTACTCGAATGAAAGCTCTTGATGAGTGTAACATCGGGATGAGCTTATATTTTAAAAAACGTCAACAGTTAATAAAGTACAGAGCAATTTAACAAAATTCATAATTTAATAAAACAAACTTTCATTTATTTATAGTTTACGAGTCACGGCAGTCATATAGTGACTGTAACGTTGCTAGTTTATTTTATTACTTCACCGTCCCAATTATTGAATAATAATTAGAATTATTCATTGCTAATTATTATTATTTTTTTAAAGGTGAAGATATTGTATTTTTGGCTACTGACATAAATCTCCCTGGTGCTGTCGATTGGGTTATGATGCAGTCATGTTTCGGTCATCACTTTATGCTTGTGCTAGAAAAGCAAGAAAAGTATGATGGCCATCAACAATTTTTTGCTATTGCACAGTTAATTGGATCTCGTAAACAAGCTGAAAATTTTTCATACAGGTATTTTTTTATTGTTTAATTTTTTTTTTTTAATTTTATCATTATAATTGAAAAAAAAAAAAAATTATTA
>JZSA01007894.1:0-33880 GCA_000956155.1 Cotesia vestalis
GGTGTTGAATGAAAAAAGATTATTTTGAAAAAAAGAAACTTAAATAAATTTTTTATAAGGATTGGCTGTTGATTTTTGAAAAGAAAGTTTTTCCACGTCCATAGATTAAAAACAAAAACCAAAAAAATTTCGAAAATTTTTTTTTCGGTGGTTTTCTGAAGATTACTCGAAAACAATTTTTAAAAAAAAATTTCAAACTCAGATTCGAAAACTAGACACGTAGAGCTACAATTTGCTTCTTTTTTTTTTGCTGTACGACCATTTTTGTATAAGTTACAGTCTGTTGAAAATCCCCCAAAAATTTGGATTTTTTTTTGCTCCCTTAATTTCTGTGAGAAGTGTAGCATATTCTTCAATCTACTAATTTTTCGATTGAGTGGTGAAATTACTTCGATGGAAAAAATTAAAGATACTGTCATTTTCCCACACTTCTTTAGGTTACATCTACAAAAAAAGTCATTTTCAATTGCAATTTTCTCAAGTTATAAGTACGGTAAATCATCTCTAAATTTTAACAGCATATATGTTATGCATTTGATGACTTATATTCAAAGTTTTGAGGATTTCTTAAAATATTGCTTTCATAACCGTACTACCTTGAGTCAGTAAAATCGTGGAAAAAAGTACATCATCTTTTACATGAAGTGTAAAAGTGTAATTAATATTCTTATTATGCCTTAGCTTCAATTGGTAGAACATGCAAAAAAGATCTCGACTGCAACGACATCCTCCATGTTGGATGCTCGGTCGGTAGAAAGTGCGCTTGTAAAGACAATCACATTCTTCTCAATAATTCGACGTGTGTTCCATTGTTGGATGAATTCTGCTGGAGCAATGAACGATGTGCAGTAGATAACTCTTTTTGTTTCCAAAACACGTGTCAATGCAAACCTGGTTACACGTTTCAAAATAACACTTATTGCAGCAAACGTAAGTACACTCACTTTTACATTATAGAACGTAATTTTTCCAGTTTCATTTTTTCCGTGTAATAAGGGGAAGAACTAGAATTGGTTTTTTTTATCATAATCTTAACAGCAAAAGTTATTCCGAAAAAAAATTTTTTCAGTGAAACTGTTTGTGCCATGTAGAAAAGATGAAGAATGTAGTGATGTACCACATGCAGTTTGCTCGTATTATGGGAGATGTGTTTGTGAAGACAAGTATGTTGCAGTAGGTACCGAAGAATGTCGCTCATCGCCGAATGTGTAAGAAATGTATTGATAACACATGTCAATGCAGCACTTATTTCTAATTTCTTAGCATATATACATGTATTAGCATGAAAAAATATACTTGTACCATGACATATGTGAATGTTTTGGAAATAATTGACAAAAATGTATTGAGAACAAGAATGATATATGCGCATCACAATATTATATTTTATAAAATGTTCTTGAATTAAAAATAATAAGTTTGATGGCATTAGTCACGTTCTTTCAAGACCTATGTTTATTCCACGTACAGGAGTCCGTGAACCTACAGGTTCCTTTGTGGATTCCTATAGAAATTCATATTTCCTGTGTGGATTTCCCATATAGGAATCCATGTATCCACAGGTTCCTATGTGGATTCCTATGGGTTCCTATACAAATCCCTATTTTTCTATGTGGATTCCCATATAAACTCATGTGGATTTTTTTGATAGGGCTTAGACAATGAGACCGCAGCACTGCCTTTAGTTAGTGTACTGTACCTTATCGGATGGTGATGATGATGAAAATGATGGTGATAATGATGATGATGATGATGATGATGATGATGATGATGATGATGATGATGATGATGATGATGATGATGATGATGATGATGATGTTGAAGATATTGATGGATATAATGCACAGTAAAAAATTTTGCGTCAATGCATCAAAAAATATTGTGTTAAATTTACACATAAAAGTGTTCAACATTTAACACAAAAATTTTTTGACGCAATGACACAAAATTTTTATCTGCGTGACGTCGAAGCCATGGTAGAGGTCTAGAAGCAAAGCCCCGGAGGGGGTTGGGAGGTGGAGCGTCCTCTTTGTAAAAGGTCTCCGAAAATCTTATAATGGTGTATTTTAATATTCTCCAGTAACGTTAACGATGTTTCATAGATGAAACATCGTGAATCATTGTGCGGTAGAATTGTCGGACGGTTAAATTGTACGCAGATTAGTTTGTAAGCATCAATGTAAGTTTCAATGAGCTGAATATTTTTTGAGCTTTGCGTACCATTTCTTAATTCAATAAATTCTAGTAGTTTTAGACGAAATTATTTTTACCATACTTTAATATTATCAATTTAATAAAATATTTTTGAACAAATTTATTTATTTTTAAAATTTTGAGCGTAAAAATTTTGAAGAAAAAAATGTTATCGATTCAAGCTAACCTTTTTTTCTGTTTATTGTTTTAACAGGCATGTATGAAGAATATTATATAAATTTATAAACCTCAATAAAAATTTAATTTATTTTTTTTAAGGTGGTCGGATTCTGACGCTGTCGGTCGTTAAGTTTAAAAATAATGTTAATCATAAATCTACTAGAAAACTTGAAACTTCATTTTTATGAAGTGTCACGTAAGAGAGTCATGCACAGAAAAATTTTAATAAAAACCGAACTGGTGATCAATTACTCATAGAATAGAAAATAAAAAAAAAAGTTATTTATCCTGTGCAATGCTACTGAGCGTAATTAAAACTTTGTTAGTGATCAATATCCACCTACCTTATGTTGTAACAAAAACGAACATAATCTCAAATTTACTTCTTGAAAAGTGTGTCGACTATGGAAATATTGTGAGTTTTTAGATTCTCAATTGCCTTTTAATTAACCTCTTTTTTCACCAATACAATTTTTAGTGTGATCAAAAAAAGTCAATTCATTGTTGTAATAATTATGGCGTTTGCAGAAATACTGGATTACTAAATGATGCCTTGGATGACATATACAAATGCTTGTCTCCTGGTAAAAAGTATTTTTTTTTTGTTGCTTCTTCTTATTAACACAAAATTAATAAGTTCAAGTGTTGATTATTTACAGCAATTAATGGGGAATTTTGTCAGACTGATCTTGATTGTTTGGGGTTAGATAACATTTTTTGCAATTCTGAAGTTAATCAGTGTCAATGTGTGCCTAATTTTGGGATACTGAGAAAAATCGGAGGGTGTGTGGCACTTATTGGTGGATATTGTGAAGTACAGGCCGATTGCACAATACCTGATACAATTTGTGTTGATAAAAAATGTCAATGCAAAGAAAAATTTATCAAAAAATCACTTACAGTATGCAGAGAATGTAAGTACATGTCACCAAAAATTAACATAAAAAATTGTTTTGATACACAGAAATAAAACAAGTCTAGAGTCAAACGTAAATTTCCTTAAATCAAGAAATTCTTAAGGAAGATTGAAAATTTCTTAAATGAAGTTAAAATTTCTTGAACGAAGTTAAATTTTTTTAAGCCAAGAAAATTTCTTTTTGCTCCAAAATAACTTCAGTCTTTCTTACAATTTTCTTGGTTCAAGAAATTTTTTTTTCTGTGTATGATTAGTTTTATAAGACATAAATGTGGAACGCTTATAATAAATTCGTAACTCCTATTCTTTCCCCCTACATAGCATTATGTCATTTTTAAAAATATGGAACGCTTCAAGATTTTGTGTGTCTAAATTTACAAGTAAATTACAATATGCACAACTTCATATGACTATAAGAGCATCGTAGGATTTACAATCATAAAATTTTGGGTTCGAGTCTCGGCTCTGCCATATCGGATTTATTTTTTCAATATATTTAAGGCCTCAAATTTCTTGTCTTTAGAAAGTTTTTCTTAAATTTTCCTTAAAGAGGCACTGTGTAAAATCACTTTTGTTACAATATTCTTCAATTTTTTAATACGCATACTTTTAAGTGTCTTCTATACGAAAAAATTTTTTTTATAATCCTTGCAGTACTAATTTTCGAAATATTAGCAATTAAAAATACGTAATCAAGTACGTATTTTATTTTTGGTTCAAGAGAAAAGCCAGAAAGAGAGTTTTTTGTTTGAATCAAGATATCTTTCCTGTCAGAGTATAATTTTTACCAAAAATAAATAATATTTTTATTGCGTCTAGCTACAATCGGACAAAAATGTAAAAGAGACTTAGACTGCGAGGACGTCTTGCATATTGGTTGCTCAGTCGGTAAGAAGTGCGTTTGTAAAGACAACCATGTCCTTATAGATAATTCAACTTGTGAGCCATTATTGAACGAATTTTGTTGGAGCGATGAGCGATGTGCGGTAGCTCATTCTGTTTGTTTCGAAAATAGATGTCGATGTCAGTCCAACCATATAACAGTATCTAACGTTTATTGCATAAAGAGTAAGTTATGTCAATTATGTTAGAATAAGACATTATCGCTAAAAAATACTTTCTTTTTAGTAAAACTGGGTAAAGTATGTTCTAGCCATGATGATTGTAGTGACATACCCCACGCAGCATGCTCTGTTTTTCGAAGATGTGTTTGTCAAGACAATAATGTTATAGCAAATGCTAACGAATGTCGCAGGCCTCCAAATTCATTAAAAGTGTCCACATAAAATGTGTCAATGCTGCGTATATTTTTAATTTTTTAATTTTTTTACAAGTATTAGAATAAAAATCATAAAATAATTCGTTAATGGTTTTTTAATTAATTTTAGCTTCTGTGCTTATTTTGATAAGCCAATCTACAATTTAGACAAAGTAAAAAAAAACGGATTATTATCTTTTTATTCAATTATTGGCTCGAGTATATAAATATATTTTGTGGTTTTTATTGGCACACCTGAATCCTCTGACGAAATAGTATATCCCACGAAAAACAGTTTCACTGTAAACCTTCGCGCCAAGTACACGTCCAACTATTGTTACAAACTATGATAATTCGATTTTTGCAAAAAACTATTAAATCGAAAAAAAAACCAAGCACAAACAATTTTTGAGATTAAAAAAACTTTTTTTTTTTTTGGGATTAAAAAACAGTTTTTCAAATTGATACTATACTGATAAAAAAATTGACTTGACTCAAGAGCCAAACTCTTGAACCAAGAATACTATTTTGAAAAAAATGATTTTCTTGAATCAAGAGAATAAATTCTTGAGCTAAGAACATTTTCTTAGACCAAGAATAATTTATTAGCTCAAGAATTTATTCTCTTGACTCAAGAAAATCATTTTCTTCAAAATAGTATTCTTGGTTCAAGAGTTTGGCTCTTGAGTCAAGTCAATTTTTTTATCAGTGAAATGATTTTCTTGAATCAAGAGAATAAATTCTTGAGCTAAGAACATTTTCTTAGACCAAGAATAATTTATTAGCTCAAGAATTTATTCTCTTGATTCAAGAAAATCATTTTTTTCAAAATAGTATTCTTGGTTCAAGAGTTTGGCTCTTGAGTCAAGTCAATTTTTTTATTAGTGTAGTAGTGTGAATTACAATGGTTTTAATAATATTACTTCTCTCACAGGCACGTATACTATTTTTCATCATTTTCGTAACCAAAAGTTTAAACTTTGTGCTCTTGTTTTTGTGAGAATGCTAGTGCAAAAGTCAAACTGTTCATTTTTTTTGTATATGTTATTCCGTAAGATGAAATTCGCACTTTTTTCCTGCTCAAAAACAGAACAGAAAATCCAAACTTTTTGGTTCAGACATGGTAAAAAAATTTATTTGGTTTGGAAACAATTTTAGATTTTTTCAACCAAGAAATACAATAGTGAAACTTTTCAACGAACTTATTTCTTATTATTACATTATAAAAAAGTTTGAAAAATCCAAATGAACATGCCTTAAGCGCTCATGTCATACACAAATTATTTAGATTGAATGTTTATATTACGATTTGTTAACTTTTTCATAAAGACTTCTATACTTTTTTTTTTATTCGTTTTCTTTGTTTGAATTTTCCCGCGAGTTTTTCCTGAGAAATCTTATTCAAATTATAACAAAATTTTTTTAACGTGTTCTGTAGTTATTATTATTTATCTCAATATGCTTTTCATAAATAATTTTCTTCGTTTAAATTATGAAAATCACGTTTTAATCAAAAGCACGATTTTTAGGCGAAAGTAGAGCATACCTGCGCGCTTCGCGCTTAAGGCATGCAAAATAGGATGACAATAATTGTACCTTTATTATGACGTCCAAATTGTATAGTTCAAAGACTTTATAAAAGTCTTAATCTTATTTTCAATAAAAATTATATCCGTCCAATGAAATACAATGAACTTGTTTTTTCCGGAGTCACTATTTATATTGAAACGTCGGGTCGTTAAGTCTAAGAATACTTCGAACTTTCAGTCGAATAAAGAACTTAAATCATCAATTATATAGTGTCCTAGAACAGAGCTGCACATAAAAAAATTTGGAAAGTAAACTCATAGAAATAAAAAAAAAAAACTCGTTTATTCTTTGAAATGAAGATCAACGTAATTATAACTTTGCTCGTGATCAATGTCTATCTTTCTTGTTCTTCATCGAACATGCGATTGATTGATGAAATACTTCTTAAAGGCTGTGTCAAATTTGGAACAGCTGTAAGTTGATAGTTTGAAAATTCTCGTTGATGATTTTTTCACTAAATGATTTTTCCAGTGCGATCCAAAAAGTTCTGTGATGTGCTGCAATGATTACGGCATGTGCAGATCTACTGAATTAAAGCGCTCTGGAAAAACTGTATTCAAGTGTCAATCACCGGGTAATAAAAAATTAGCACTTGTAATGCCTGTTGTATAAATCGATTAACTCAAGTTTTAATTATTTTTAGCAATCGTAGGGGACTATTGTACAAACGATGTTGACTGTTTAAGGTTGGATTACGCTATTTGCAGTAATTCTAATCAATGCTCGTGCTTGCCGGGTTATGGTCTAATAGATAGAAATAAGAGGTGTGTGCTACTCCTCGGTGGAGATTGCGAATACGATATGGAGTGTAAAGTACCAAATGCAGTTTGTCTTGAAAATAAATGCCAATGCCAAGAAAAATTCATTCAGATATCACCAAAACAATGTTTACACAGTAAGTTATTTTTTGGATTAAATAAACACGATTCAAGGAAAAATCACAAAAATTCACTGAGAGAAAAAAAATCGTTCTCTGAACTCGCTTCGATTGACCGTAGAGCAACGTCCTCAGTTTTGTTGAGAATGCGCCCATAATCTCAGCCTCGTTACGTCACTTCAACCCGAGTAAAAAAGATTATATATAATTATACATAATTTATATATAATTAATATATAGAAAATGGCAATATATAAGCATATATAATTATATATAACAATGTTTAATTATATATTTATCACATCTAATTAATTATTGGGTTGCTTTTATGGATAGAGTATTTAATAAGGTCCTACGCAATTCTCTATAAATAATTAAAATGCAAAAAAAAATGTTAATGTATAATTTTACGGCTATAACACCAGCGGTCACCCATCCAACTACTAACCCTGCTCAATGCTGCTTAACTTTGGTGATCTCCGTGCGTCTTGAAGTTTCTGTCTGCTATACTGTTATCTTTGACAACAATGAT
Source organism: Cotesia vestalis (assembly GCA_000956155.1). Classification (NCBI taxonomy): domain Eukaryota; kingdom Metazoa; phylum Arthropoda; class Insecta; order Hymenoptera; family Braconidae; genus Cotesia; species Cotesia vestalis. The sequence continues at coordinate 7,547 of JZSA01007894.1, forward strand.
TCTATGATCCACTTAATTTATCATATGATTTTATCTTAAATATACTATAAAAGTTGATTTTATAATATATTTAGATAGTCATAGTTCATAATTTATTTATTTTAATAAATTATTCATAAAATAAATAATGATTTGAAAAAAAAAATTAACTTGATTCAAGAGAAAAATTCTTGAACCAAGAATATAATTTTGAAGAGGATAATTATCTTGAATCAAAACGGCAAATTCTTGAATTAAGTAAAATTTCCTTAAATCAAGAAAAATTTTCTTAAATCAAGAATTTTTTTCCTCAAATCAAGAATATTAAGCTCTTCAAAAATATATACTTGATTAAAGAACATTTTTTTTTCCGTGTCGTTGTACTAATTTGAGTAGTTTTAATATTACTATTTTCATCCATTATTGGTTCTCTTTACATTTATAATACGTTGGGTACATTCAACATACGTTTTCAACATCTAATACGCTCAACCTACGATTTGAGCGTTCAATACGTTAAATCTAATATTTAAATTTTGACTCGGGTAACTATGGACGGCGAAAAAAAAATAGATTTTCCCTATTTTTCCAATGTTAACATAGGAATTTTTCTTTATTAATATGATAGAAATATCCATGTGACATAGGAAAAATTCATTTATGACATGAAGAAAATTTTTTCTTCAATTAAAAAAAATAGAAAACGAAAAAACACCATTCTGAAATTTTTAGGATATTTGTAGAAAATGTCAAAGTTTCATATGAAAGAAAGAAAAAAGAAATGAAAAATGTTTATCATTGAGAAATTCGGAGTTTTTTTTGGAAATTCTAAAAAATAACGATGAAGATAGGATCGAATAATTTTTTTCTATTTTTTCCCAAAAAAAAAGTTTTGAGAAAAAAAACGTCCCGATAAATCAATTTTTGAAAAAGTTATGGCAATTTAAGCCACACCGTCCATAATCTGCTGGATTTTTAATTTTTTCGAAATGAAAAGCAAAATTTGAAAAAAGTTTCCTCGAATTTTTTTATCACAAACCGACTGTATTTCACTGTTTTGCTTCTAAATTATCTGAAATTGCTTGAATGAGAAAATTGTTTTGTAAATTTGTAATCATTAAATTAAGTTACATAAATTTTAGTGATAAATCGCTTTTTCCTGTGTCACATGGATATTTCTATCATGTTAATAAAGAAAAAATTCCCATGTTAACATTGGAAAAATTCCTATGTTAACATTGGAAAAATTTCTATGCAAAAATAGGAAAAATTCCTATATTCTTTTCGCCGTGTGCATTTTTTTCTCAGTGTAAACACGTATTGATATCAAAGATTAGAAAATGTGAGGCAATTGCTTGTTAAATTTTCAGAGATTTTTCTTTAAATCAGTAAAATTGAGGAGAAAAGTACATTACCTTTCACACCAAATGTAATTAATAATGCTATTGTATCTTAGCTTCGATCGGAGCAAGATGTAGTAGAGACCTCGATTGCAACGACATCTTGCATGTTGGCTGCTCGGTGGGTAAAAAGTGCGTTTGCAAAGACAACCACCGTCTTATCAATAATTCGAAGTGTATGCCATTGTTAGGTGAATTTTGCTGGAGCGATGAGCGATGTGCAGTAGATAATTCTGTTTGTTTCGACAACAGATGTCAATGCAAACCTGATTATACGTCTTTAAATATCACTCATTGCATCAAATGTAAGTGAGACCATTTATACTTGCTTTAAATTAATGTATTTCTTTTCCTCTGACAGTTTGATATTGTTTCTATAAAAATAAATTTTTTTATTTTTTCAGTGAAATTAGGTAAATTATGTATAAGCGATGATGACTGTAGCGACGTATCACACGCAGTGTGTTCACTTTATAAAAGATGTATTTGTGAAGAGAACTACGTGACGTTAGGTACCGGAGAATGTCGCAAACCACCGCAGTTTATAAAAGAGTACTAGTTAATCGTTGAAATGCAGCACTTGTAATATTTTAAGTTGAAAAAATGATTTTGCTTATTTTTCATATCAATGTAATTTTCAATACTGATTTTTGTTAACAATTTTTGAGTTAAAAAAAAAAAAGACCATTCGGCAGCCGAAATGGAAGTAGATTTCATTTTATTGATAATGATGATAACAATATCTTATTAATCAAAAGAAATTACAATTTTCAAACCACAACGATAAGTTTTGGATGACGTTTGGTAAAACGAATACAACACCAGATTTCATATTTAGCATAGCGGAATAGGCCATAATTTTGAGACTATACATATAAAATGGTACTCAAATTGAAGCTTATTTGAAGAGCTTTCAGATGAAATTTACAGAAATTCGATAAGTTATCCCATTCAAAAGTTATACGAGTAAGAAAGTGAAGAAATATCAATTTTTATGATTTTGAAAATTTTAAAATCCTGGCATTTCTAATAGTCGAAACATAGTAAAATTTTTTAAAAGTTCCGTCATGAGGACCAATGCAATAGTTAGATTTCTATGAAATCTACTAAAAAAATATAGGAACAATGATTCTTCGTATTTACTGTAAGCTATATCATTCGACTTAATAGAATTAATTCTCTACATTTTATTTTATCTTCTTTTCCTTTTCGAATCACGTTTTCAGTTTCTGCCCAATGCTTGTAAAAAGTAATAAAATAAGCTTCAATTTCCATTCTTGAATAAGATTTTAAGTCAAAATTTTCTATAGCCTTTAGCATATAATTTTTCGTACCTATTGCACGCCTCATAAGCGAAGCGAATAAGGTTGTGCTCTAAACTCGCCTTACAAAAGTCAAGCGATTTCTTGAACTAAAATTGTCTCTATTTATTTCTATTGCACTTGCAAAACAATATTTATATACATACGTGTTATTAAAAAACACTAGTTTCAACACTTATGAAATTTTTAAAAGACATTTTGCTTTTTAAAAAAAAAAATGTTTGAAAAAATTATTTTGTGGACGTCCGGCTGTCAAATGTATGTATAAAAACCGGCGTAGTCACGATTACTGCCGAAAAACTTAACTGATCCAGTCCATTTATTTTTTATACGCTTCAGTATGATTTAAAACTTTCTTTAGAAGAACACGGTCTAATTCAATGTAGTCTATTTATAATTAGCAATAAACTAAAAATTCACTAATCGTTTGTATATCTACATCTATGCAAATAAGGTTCGTTTACAATACATGCGCAGTACCTTGTATCTTCTCTGCGCGGACAATAGCGCGAAAAGTTTAAAAGTATTATTTTTGTATTTTAATCAATTTCATTATGGAAAATGAGATTATGAAGCGTGAACTTTTGGATTTTTCAAATTTTTGATTAAATCTTATAAATTAAAATACATGGAGGTTTTGAAATTAGTTATAGGTCGAAACTCGCAAAAAATGTGCCACGATTCATTGGTATCACACGCAGAAAAAAATTTTGTTAAGATAATCTAAGATACAGTCGTAGTCATTGATTTGTAACGGTTGACAATGATTCGAGTAAAATAAAAAATTATCAATTTGGACATCTCTCACTAAAAATTTCAATTAATAATATGTTTAGAAAATAAAAGAAATAAACGAAACTATGAATAAAATTCACATAAAATAAATAATTGTAAGCTCAGACAAACATAATTATAGAAATTTATCCAAATAAAAATTACTATACATAAACATAATAAAAGATGAAAAATTCATATGTAGTAAATCACCAGAGAAATAATTTGAATATTAAAAACTATACAAATAAAATATTTCAAATAAGTTTGACGTTTCAATTAAAAGAAAATAAATAAAATATTAGTCTCCTTATAATTACAGTCTTAAAAATAAACAATATCAAATAACTATAGTTCAATATAAAGACATTTACTAAATTATTAGATCATATTATCATACAAAAATAAAATTGAAAAGGCCTAAAATTAGAAAATAGTCAATTGAAACAATTTAAATTTAAAAAAAATGGAAATATAAAAAAAAGATACAAAGGAAATTAAAAAATAGTGACAAACCTAAATTCAGACAATTCTAATAAAAGACATCAAGGGTATTTGACTTATAAACTAATGAACAACTATGAACATAAAAAAGCTTTGCAAATGAACATCTCTTATTACGGACAAGAAAATTCGGAAATCTCTCAATTTGGACATCTCTCATTAAAGAATACAAAAAAAAAAAATAAAAAATACAATATTCATAGATTAAAAAATTAAAAAATAAGTAATAGCTCAAATAAACACGCCGTAATGACCCTCGTCATAATTTTTTAATCTATGAATATTGTATTTTTTATTTTTTTTTTGTATTCTTTAATGAGAGATGTCCAAATTGAGAGATTTCCGAATTTTCTTGTCCGTAATAAGAGATGTTCATTGGCAAAGCTTTTTTATATTCATAGTTGTTCATTAGTTTATAAGTCAAATAACCTTGATGACTTTTATTAGAATTGTCTGAATTTAGGTTTGTCAATATTTTTTAATTTCCTTTGTATCTTTTTTTTATATTTCCATTTTTTTAAAATTTAAATTGTTTCAATTGACTATTTTCTAATTTTAAGCCTTTTCAATTTTACTTTTGTATGACAATATGATCTAATAATTTAGTAAATGTCTTTATATTGAACTATAGTTATTTGATATTGTTTATTTTTAAGACTGTAATTATAAGGAGACTAATATTTTATTTATTTTCTTTTAATTGAAACGTCAAACTTATTTGAAATATTTTATTTGTATAGTTTTTAATATTCAAATTATTTCTCTGGTGATTTACTACATATGAATTTTTCATCTTTTATTATGTTTATGTATAGTAATTTTTATTTGGATAAATTTCGATAATTATGTTTGTCTGAGCTTACAATTATTTATTTTATGTGAATTTTATTCATAGTTTCGTTTATTTCTTTTATTTTCTAAACATATTATTAATTGAAATTTTTAGTGAGAGATGTCCAAATTGATAATTTCTTATTTTACTCGAATCATTGCCAACCGTTACAAATCAATGACTACGACTGTAAGTGAGCGATAGTCTATAAAAAGAGGTATATATAGTGCGTGAGAAAGAAACCAATATCCATAACCTATTGGTGTCTTTTTCTTGTCTATGAACGTCCTTAAGTTGTCTATAAGTTACTCTGCAATTTGACGTCAAGACTTGCTGTGCAAATATTCCAGTCAAGTTGTAATAAAGTTGAACGAAAATTAAACTACACGTTTTATTGTTAACTTGCATTCAAATTGCGGCCGTAGATTTTCGTCAATTTGTTTTCAACTATTATTCGGGGAAGAATTACCAGAAACTGACTAGTTTTTGAAATCGATCGGTAAAGCCGTTTATAAGTTATCCCAAAAAAATCACATTAGAAAGAAATCTGAAAATTACAGGTAAAAGCATCACTTCAATTTTTAAAAAGCTATAACTTTTGAAGACCTTGATTGATTTTAATTTTTGACTCGGCATCTGACGCAGTTTTTTAAACTCTAAAGACATTGTATAAGGTGAAAAATTGATTAGTTAAAAAATCCCGAAGTTATTATTAAAGAGTCGGAAGAAACATTTTTTTCGAAATCTGTTGACTACGATATCTTACTATCGGATAAACCGATTCTGATCTGCCAAACGGCATTCGACGTCATTTTTTGGGATAAACACAGAGAGAAAACAATAGAACTTATTCTTATGTAGAATGAAACCATTACGATGTTACATAGTAATTTCAATTTGTTATTAACAAATAACAAAACCAAATTAAATAATCTCAGCATTCGTAAATAACTCAATAACTATTGGTAATATCGAAAATCGAAAAAAGATCCTTAAAGAAGAAGAAATTTCTGAAAAAAAGTTTCGACTCCCGGAACTCCAGATTGAAAAATAATAATTTTAATTTAATGTTGAAAATAGGGTTTCGCGCAATTGCTGTCGTATGTTAGCATCGGCACGGCCGTGTGAGAAAAAACCAACTTCACACTTGTTTAAGGTAGTGATGATTGCTGAAGTCTGACTTTTTGCATCACTCTTAATCATTTTCGGGACACCGAGCAATCGTTCAACACCTGAGACAGATAATAGAATTGGGAGCCTGTCTACAGATTTTGGTGCAATTGTTGAAATTGCCGAGCGACTTGTGTGAAGAAAACTGTAGTTGGCACCTTTATCAAACCAATTAGTTAAAAATCTTAATTAGTCAATTAGTTAAAATGTCTGAAGTCTTGGCATTGAAAACGTCGATCTTATTGCGATGAGCGAATTCCCACCAACGTTTCAAACTGCATTCGTGCTGTTTTAGTGTCGATGCAGCAATTGACTTCACCATGACATCTGCAGTCTGTTCCAACACTCCTTTTTTCAAGTTCGCAAACCGGACAATCTGCCGACCACCAATGAAAACTGGGCTGATAATGGGTGACTCTTGTATCTGTAAGGAGATGTTAATAAGTTACTGTTAGGTTCAAGAGTTATACTAGGCTCAATTAGGAGGGATGTGAAGAGTGGTTACCACGGCTGTGTGGGTCATTATGCTGGTACAACTATAACTCCGGTAGCTCTATCATTAATAAACTCTATCATTAGAAAACTAATCGTCTAAGCCTCTAAAAAATGGGATTCGCTGGAATATTCCGCTTCCATAAACAAATGAATGTTGTAGGTTTTGATTTATTTTATAGATTGGACAGAAGTTCTCACGCGTGCCAGTTAATTTATTTTACTTACTTAAAATTTTGACTGTGGTGATAATTCTGTATTCTTGATTGAATGTCGATATAGTTGAGATAGGTGAATAGTAGTAATTCAGTAATGATGTGTATATAGCGGTAATTACAATAAACTTATTAACTTTATTACACAAAATATGCACTTTTAATATAAACTTGTGATATTTGGGTAACTTAATGTAACAATAAAATAGAGTATTTGTAACAATGAAATGAATGTTACTTAATAGTAGAAATGTAATAGAGAATTAGTAGTAAATTATGGTGAATAGTCACCTAATAGTGGTAATAGAAATTAGTAGTAAGTTTCGGTGAGTAATCACCTTTTAGCGGTAATTATAGTGGTATAAAATTGACAACGAAAAATCTAGCGTAAAATCTGATTTCATGAAGAACCAATTATATACAGAACTATTGCAACTAAAATATGAGAACAGATACATTTTTAGCACCTTTTATAAATACACTGTTGTTAACTAAACTGTTAATCTTTTGTCATTAAAGAATATTCTTTCTCGTTCTAACAGAATTTCATCTTAAAATTTTTATTTTCACCTGCTTGCTATATTTTTGAACTATTACCATTTATCTCATTCTTCACGTCTGATTTATCTATAAATTTAAAAAATAGATGTATCGACAAGCCATTTTCGTACTTAGTTAATTACTTAACTAATTTTATTTAAGTAAAACTTCGATAAAGTACTTTAACAGGACTTAATTTTTATTAAGATCATAAACAAGAGGTACAATTCATTTCAAAATCAAATTGAAATTGATAACTTCCAACGTATCAAAATTAATTTTCAAAGCGGGAAGTTAAAAATGAATGTTTAAAAATTTCAAGAATGGGTATTTTGATCGCGGTTTAAATCTCGTCATACCCCTAAAATTGATCTATCTCAAAAAATTCCAAATCTGTCTCAGAATCAATCTTATTATCCCGGAACAAAAGCCCAGTTGTTTGCTGTCAATACTTTCAAATTAAATTACCAGCTAAGCCTTAACTAGTTATCCCGATCCTCATTATACTTCAACCCAAAAAATTAATAGAGACGCAATGACTTGTACGTCCGCTGATTAAACGGTAATTAAACCCCAGCTACTTAAACAAAAAAACAGGCAGTTGGTCTAAAAAATAGCTTACTCGCTCTCCTAAATTGATGATGATCATCATCCTCAATTTCAACTCCTCTGGTAAATCGCATCTATTGTCCCAAAGTATTAAAGACAAGGCCGCCATAAATTTGAGCATCACCGTTCGAATGACACTGAAGAGGGTGAAAAATAACAGACCATCAACCATCACCAACAAAATGCCTTGAATGTCGCTTATTAACTCGCTTTTATTCTAAAAATTTTCTTACATTAGTTGGTCTTTTCAACAAAAGTCTCTCTCTTCATCATGATTCCATCCTCGATCCCGATTCTGACAATGGAAGCTAAAAGAAAGAAAGATGAACCACGCCTTACTTTGCTTCAATAGAGCTACAAGTTACAAAGTAGCAACAATAGGCATAACGCATTTAATATTCTTCGTAGACAATAGACAATAGCAACAGAAGGTCCATCAGAAGCCTGAGCCCTGGTCATCGCTGGTGATGATGATGATGACCAATTCATACCACGGTAAGGTCACTTACAATTCAACATCCACGTTTGGAGGCTGGAGTTATGATTCACTGGATTATTCATTTGTATTTAACCGGCAGCTACCTGGAAGAATTGGACCCGGGATCAGTGCCACCAATTTAGGGATTCTGGAGCCCAGGGCCCCTTCTTCAGTTTTTTTTATTTCTTTTATAACAACACATGATCTCAAGAAACTGCTTCCAGAACTTAACCGACAATTAATAATTTCTGGGCCAGACGGGCAGCGGTAGCTTACTCTGCTTTTGGTAGAGACTTTAAACCTTTTTCTTAAAACTCGATCCCATGGCAGTCTACAGTCGACCGTAGAACACCCGCTGATCGGCGAACGATTTTTCAACGGGGGCGGAGTTGCTGTATCGCAGTCAGAATTACGTCCAAGAATCACATCAACGTTCTATTTCAACGAGGTATTGCAGGTAATTAGTGGTTTTTGGGTATAGACGCAGATTTTATAAAATATGTTATTTTTTAATATTTTAGGATGGCTTTGATGGATCAATTTATGGTTCATTCCATTAGAAGATTTCGGTGAAGCCAAGACGAGTAGTTGGGTTATTATAATAATTTTTTTGGGACGGTCACTGATTCTAAAGATATCGGTGACATGTTGGGGATAATGTGTCATTTTTCATTCAATGATACTTGTAAGGATGGTGGAAGAAGGACTTACGGTGAATGGGCTGATTTTATTAGTGATCGACGATTAGTTTTTTGGTATTGTTGAGATTTAGCTGAACAAAATCTGAAAATTGGTTAAAAAATCAATACGACTTAACGCGATTTTTTAACTCTACGGCCTCAGAATTTTTAATGTTTGTTACACTGATAGAATAATTTATTAATTTTTTTATTGGGATACAGTTTATCCAATTAACAAGTGTAACTGAGGTACCCGCGGAAAATAAGGCTTAAGTGATAGAAATGCTATTTAAAATAACCGCTTCCGCTGAAGACTTCTCTAGCAGAAGCATCTAGCACAGAAATGTCGCTGAAAGTTTATAAAGTCCCGATACAACGTTCCTTGTCTTCTATATTTCTTCATCCGTCATATGCTAAAGTAGCGCAGAAGAATTCCTAAAAAACGATTTGAGTAAATGTTAAACATTTTTTATAATTTTATATTTAATAATTTAAAATCATTGTTCTAATTTTTATCAACATCTTAACAAGTATTGTTGCTCAATTTAAGTGATGATTGATCTCTAATACCAATTTTATCAAGTACTAGAATTTGAATTTGCGCGCGCAAGCGCGCGCTTGAATATAGAGTTTGCATATATTTTCATGCTTATGATATATTCGACCAATCATATCACGAATAAATTGATGCCTCATATATCCATCTCTATTTTATATTTAAAAATAGTATAACTATTTCCAGTATGTATAACCCGCAGGCCTTATTAACCTTCCGTAGTAAAATAAGGCCTATTCGTTAGGTTTTTGGAAAAATTTAATTTTGCGTTTGTTTATGGTGAAAATTACCATTACTCCATTATATTTTATGGCTGATGTATTAATTTAAAAATTAATGATACATTGCAATAATTAAATGCAATATTTTCGATTTTTTTCAAAATCTCCCTTAACTAGGTCTTATTACCCGCCGGTACCTTGATTATTTTTTAATAAATATTTCTTTGAAAAGATTAACTTGATTCAAGAGAAAAATTCTTGAATTAAGTAAAATTTCCTCAAATCAAGAAAAATTTTCTTAAATCAAGAATTTTTCCACTCAAATCAAGAATATTGAGTTCTTCAAAAATATATACTTGATTTAAGAACATTTTTTTTTCTGTGTTCAGACCACTATAACTTCAAATGTACTGAATGTTTTTAGCTAAAAATTTAACTGTATATTCTTGAAATATGCATGAAAAAATTGTAAAATGTTCAAAGTTCTATCTCTTCATTGGTCTTTACAAAAAAATCCCAAATAAATGCTCAAAAATCAGGGCGTAAAACCAGAAGACCTCCTCAAAAAACAACGATTTGATTCCATAGAATTTTTTTTATTAATAAATAAAATTTATTAAATATAATAAAATCCTTTATAGAATAAATTTCCCTTAATTTAAATTAATTAAATTTATAAAAAATCATCCACCTTGCAAAATTTTTTGTGTGAATAAAAATGATACCAAGTATTGTCTTTATCAAAATCGGTTAAAATTAGGTACCGTTACACTCCTACGTCTTAAATAAAAGACAATTCGTAAAAAAAGAGTTCGAAATTCCTGGTACCAAAAAAAACCCCGAGATTAATAAATTATTTTTTACAAAAAAGGAGGAAAAATATTTCCAATTACAGTTTTTTGTGAAGGGTTGCCTTAGGGCACGCGGCAGGGGGTCTACTTAATGGCGACCCGTGCCCACCGTTCCTCATCTCTTCTTCTTCTCTCCTTGTACCTTCTATTCATCTTTTTTACATAACTCTGACACCGACAATACCTACTCGACTCTTTATTTCTCAATTTTCTCATGCATCTAAAATAAAAGTCAGATTTACCTTTGGCTCACCAGAATCGGAATACTTCCTCTTATCTTTGTCTCTGTCTGTTATAATTTTCCTCCCAGCTTTTATCTTTGGTATTATATTTAGGAGCGCATCAAATAAAAGCAGATTTCGGTTGGGTAAAAAAGAAGGAAAAAAATAAGCAGAGGCAAAGACGAATTCAGTGCTGATACTCGATCGATGGTTTCGATCTTGAGTCCAAACTGCGGGTGATCATGTTGCGTCCAAAGATCCTGCTGCTCTTTCATTTTATTAAACATTTTAGTCTGTGTATACTTCCAGTATGTGTGTCTGCAGATTCTCAGTGACTTAAGACTTTAAGTTCGTAGTCGTATAGTATAGTATTATATGCTATATTGCATTATATTGTGAAGAAAGTAGAGAGTAGTTGAATAATCCATGATATGTTTTTACTCTTTGCCACACGCGGTGGACACTCTGACACTGCGACAGATCCGAGCGTCTGCTTTACGATCCGCTTATAAGTCGGTTTAAATTACGACGACGTTGCTGGATTTTTATTTATCTGCTCACTTTTCAGTTCCGTGATCCATTATTTTATGAATTGTAAATTTTATTTCGTAATCTCTTTATAGCCAACATTTATTTCAATAAGAATTATCGTGGAATTTTGTTTTATTTTGACGTTCTGTTTTACCCCAATGTTTCAATTGTTTACGGAAATTTTTTCACTAAAAAGAAATTTCAAACTTTTGTGTTATCAATTTTTATAATTAAATTTTGCTTACTTGTGATTTATGAACATTTCGTCCATTATTTTAGACAATTGAAATTGATTAAAAGAAAGTTAAATAAAATAATTAATTAAGTAGTTAATTATAGATTTTTAAAGATGATATTACACTTTATTTATTGATTGAATCATAATTAAAAGAAACATCAGCGTGTTCAACAATTTGATAAATAATTGTTGTCGGCATTATTTTTTCATCAATTGTAACAATTAAATTTTTTTAAACAAGTCTCTTCATTAGTTTTTTCATAATAATTGATTGTGTTAATTGTTTTAAACAATTGGAATTGTAAATTTTTCGTGGAAATATTCTAACTTTAACTTTTTAAAGAACAAACTATATAATTTGTTAATTTTTTCAAACGATTCTATTCGTTGATTGCTTTGAAACAATTCAGCTTGTTAATTGTTTTAAACAACTTGTACCATTAATTAATCTTAAAATATAATTTAAAACTGTCGAAAATATTTCAACAATAATTATTATCAACTTTTAATAGAACATAATAAATCATCAAATTTTTTAACAGTTGTACCCTCGAATTGTTTAAGAAAATTAATCTTAACAATTGTTTAAAATAATTTAAACTGCAAATTTCTAATCGCAATTGTTGTAAATTGTTTTCCAACAATTTCTGTCATGACTTTCTTTTACGATTCAAATCTTAATAATAGTTCCGTTAAAATATTTTATCTTTTAAATTGTTTACAACTATTTTAATTACAGGTTCTAATTTACAATCGAAGTAAATACTTTTGTAAAAATTTCTACCATCATTTTGTTATGAAAAAAATTAAGAAAATTTTTTAAACAATTGAAATTTCAATTGTTTACAACAAACAAAACTTCAATTTTCGGACAGATGCAATTTGAATTGCTTTTAATCTCGAAAATTTTAATTATTTTGAATGACAAAAATTTTAATTGTTTTTAATCATTAAATCTAAATTATTTACCCGACCAAAACAAAAATCTCAATCATTTTCAATGATCGACATCTCAATTGGTTTAAATCATAAAAATCTCAATTGTTTTTAGTCTTTTTGAAACAATTCAATAAATATTAAATAAACAAAAAAATTCGATCGTAATTTTGTTCTGAAAAAAATTAAGCACAAAATTTTTTGAACAATTGAAATTTCAATTTTTTTCAACAACTATAATTTTAATTGTGTGACAAGAATTGAAATTTTTATTGTGTTATATCAACTGAAATCTCAATTGTTTTAAATAATAAAAATTCCAATTGTTTTACAACAAATGAAACTTCAATTTTGTGACAACAATTGATATTTAAATTGCTTTCAATTCCAAAAATATTAATTATTTTTATTGATAAAAATTTCAATTGTTTTTAATTATAATAATCTTAATTTAATGACAAAAATTAAAATCTCAATTGTATTTAATGATCAACATCTCAATTGGTTTAAATCATAAAAATCTCAATTGTTTTTAGTCTTTTTGAAACAATTCAATAAATATTAAATAAACAAAAAAATTCGATCGTAATTTTGTTCTGAAAAAAATTAAGTACAAAATTTTTTGAACAATTGAAATTTCAATTTTTTTCAACAACTATAATTTTAATTGTGTGACAAGAATTGAAATTTTTATTGTGTTATATCAACTGAAATCTCAATTGTTTTAAATAATAAAAATTCCAATTGTTTTACAACAAATGAAACTTCAATTTTGTGACAACAATTGATATTTAAATTGCTTTCAATTCCAAAAATATTAATTATTTTTATTGATAAAAATTTCAATTGTTTTTAATTATAATAATCTTAATTTAATGACAAAAATTAAAATCTCAATTGTATTTAATGATCAACATCTCAATTGGTTTAAATCATAAAAATCTCAATTGTTTTTAGTCTTTTTGAAACAATTCAATAAATATTAAATAAACAAAAAAATTCGATCGTAATTTTGTTCTGAAAAAAATTAAGTACAAAATTTTTTGAACAATTGAAATTTCAATTTTTTTCAACAACTATAATTTTAATTGTGTGACAAGAATTGAAATTTTTATTGTGTTATATCAACTGAAATCTCAATTGTTTTAAATAATAAAAATTCCAATTGTTTTACAACAAATGAAACTTCAATTTTGTGACAACAATTGATATTTAAATTGCTTTCAATTCCAAAAATATTAATTATTTTTATTGATAAAAATTTCAATTGTTTTTAATTATAATAATCTTAATTTAATGACAAAAATTAAAATCTCAATTGTATTTAATGATCAACATCTCAATTGGTTTAAATCATAAAAATCTCAATTGTTTTTAGTCTTTTTGAAACAATTCAATAAATATTAAATAAACAAAAAAATTCGATCGTAATTTTGTTCTGAAAAAAATTAAGTACAAAATTTTTTGAACAATTGAAATTTCAATTTTTTTCAACAACTATAATTTTAATTGTGTGACAAGAATTGAAATTTTTATTGTGTTATATCAACTGAAATCTCAATTGTTTTAAATAATAAAAATTCCAATTGTTTTACAACAAATGAAACTTCAATTTTGTGACAACAATTGATATTTAAATTGCTTTCAATTCCAAAAATATTAATTATTTTTATTGATAAAAATTTCAATTGTTTTTAATTATAATAATCTTAATTTAATGACAAAAATTAAAATCTCAATTGTATTTAATGATCAACATCTCAATTGGTTTAAATCATAAAAATCTCAATTGTTTTTAGTCTTTTTGAAACAATTCAATAAATATTAAATAAACAAAAAAATTCGATCGTAATTTTGTTCTGAAAAAAATTAAGTACAAAATTTTTTGAACAATTGAAATTTCAATTTTTTTCAACAACTATAATTTTAATTGTGTGACAAGAATTGAAATTTTTATTGTGTTATATCAACTGAAATCTCAATTGTTTTAAATAATAAAAATTCCAATTGTTTTACAACAAATGAAACTTCAATTTTGTGACAACAATTGATATTTAAATTGCTTTCAATTCCAAAAATATTAATTATTTTTATTGATAAAAATTTCAATTGTTTTTAATTATAATAATCTTAATTTAATGACAAAAATTAAAATCTCAATTGTATTTAATGATCAACATCTCAATTGGTTTAAATCATAAAAATCTCAATTGTTTTTAGTCTTTTTGAAACAATTCAATAAATATTAAATAAACAAAAAAATTCGATCGTAATTTTGTTCTGAAAAAAATTAAGTACAAAATTTTTTGAACAATTGAAATTTCAATTTTTTTCAACAACTATAATTTTAATTGTGTGACAAGAATTGAAATTTTTATTGTGTTATATCAACTGAAATCTCAATTGTTTTAAATAATAAAAATTCCAATTGTTTTACAACAAATGAAACTTCAATTTTGTGACAACAATTGATATTTAAATTGCTTTCAATTCCAAAAATATTAATTATTTTTATTGATAAAAATTTCAATTGTTTTTAATTATAATAATCTTAATTTAATGACAAAAATTAAAATCTCAATTGTATTTAATGATCAACATCTCAATTGGTTTAAATCATAAAAATCTCAATTGTTTTTAGTCTTTTTGAAACAATTCAATAAATATTAAATAAACAAAAAAATTCGATCGTAATTTTGTTCTGAAAAAAATTAAGTACAAAATTTTTTGAACAATTGAAATTTCAATTTTTTTCAACAACTATAATTTTAATTGTGTGACAAGAATTGAAATTTTTATTGTGTTATATCAACTGAAATCTCAATTGTTTTAAATAATAAAAATTCCAATTGTTTTACAACAAATGAAACTTCAATTTTGTGACAACAATTGATATTTAAATTGCTTTCAATTCCAAAAATATTAATTATTTTTATTGATAAAAATTTCAATTGTTTTTAATTATAATAATCTTAATTTAATGACAAAAATTAAAATCTCAATTGTATTTAATGATCAACATCTCAATTGGTTTAAATCATAAAAATCTCAATTGTTTTTAGTCTTTTTGAAACAATTCAATAAATATTAAATAAACAAAAAAATTCGATCGTAATTTTGTTCTGAAAAAAATTAAGTACAAAATTTTTTGAACAATTGAAATTTCAATTTTTTTCAACAACTATAATTTTAATTGTGTGACAAGAATTGAAATTTTTATTGTGTTATATCAACTGAAATCTCAATTGTTTTAAATAATAAAAATTCCAATTGTTTTACAACAAATGAAACTTCAATTTTGTGACAACAATTGATATTTAAATTGCTTTCAATTCCAAAAATATTAATTATTTTTATTGATAAAAATTTCAATTGTTTTTAAATTAGACGGACCCAATATAAGTCCCCATTTTGGGCCTCAAATTGGGCCTTATCATATAAAATAACTCGGAAACATGGTAGTCTTCACTTAATCAACGCTGTCTATATATCAATGAATAGTTAGTATTTTTGTTCGGCTTTGGCCAGTGCCAAAGTTAAAACACCGATATTGTATAGTATAATATAATATATAATATATTCTTCTGGTATATTATATTATTAATATTCATATATATCTGTAGTAGATGAACGCGCGCGAGCAGCGCCGAAATAACTAGCAGGGGGTCTTACCACCGGCATCATCATCTCCTTCCTCTTTTTAAAACTCTGGATGTGCCTGTCACCGATTGTGATTTGTTGAGTATATTTGCATTTTAGATTTACCCTGCCGCGTCTGATGCCGGTCTCTCTTAACCTTTTTTTCCACCTTTTTATATTTCTTCAAATATGTATGTGTAGAAGGAGACCATAGTTATAGTTCGGCATTGGCCAGTATTTGGAGAGGATTTTAGTGAGTAGCTGGGATGTAGTATGAGGATATTAATATGTGAATGAGGAGAGTTAATAAGTGAATAAACTACTTGATATTTATATATGTTATATCTTCAAAGCTATTTATATTTTTATATTTGTATTTTTATAGTATACTATAGTAGTTATAGTTGAAGTTACGGATTATGGATATTTAGCTTTCATTTCTCTGGACGTAAAGGACGGAGCACCACTTGTCGGGACTTGTTTATGCAAGTTTAAAGAATGATTAGGCGGTGATTTCGCGGCGGGAGGCCTTGTGTGTTACTGCCCCACTATCTTTGATTATGTTAGTGGTCCGCTCGAGATTTGAGGCATCGTTATTTTGGGTATACTTGGGTGAAATTCTTAATTTTCTTGGTATAATCTTAAAATTTGTTGATATAAGAAAATTTTTCAAATCAATATTGTTAACTTCTTTTTTAGGACACCTTAATAATTGTTTTTACCTCTACAATTTAACTAATTAACTTCTATAGCAATAAATTTAATTATTATTATTTCAAATTAAAACCAACAGGTCAAATTTATGTATTATTGTCAGTGCAAAAATTCAAAGAGATTATTGACTTACCATTGACCCTATTATTGACAAGTCTTTCATTAAAGTTAAATTTATATTAACGATAATCACTTTTACTAATGCAAAACTATCAATAATTTTTATTATTTTAAAACTCGTTTAAAACCTAGCTTTTCTATATTTCTTACCAGGTTTTTTTTAGAAATTTTTTCTAGTCTCAAATACTTTGATTCTTACACAATCACATGACAGTATGTAAACATTAATACGTTGATATGTATGTTGAGGGAGTTAGGTTACCTTACATTATGGCCTATGTCATTAATTGACGCAAGTTAATTTTTGTGTCCCCATCATTGACATCTGCTATTTTAAACTTAATTTTAACTCGATAAAGTATAAATAAATGATTATATGGTCATTTAGACTATAAATAATCTAAAATAATTTTAAACAATGTAATTACATAAAAAAAAAGATTACACTGGATATAATCTGAAAAAACATTCCGTATAATTTGAATTATACTCAGTAGAATCTTGGATTATATTATTTTTTCGAACTTTTTTCTTTTCTAATTTATAAAATTATTAATTTTTTTTGAAAATTTATGAAAATTGTGGTAATCAATTTTTTTTTTAAATTATTCATTTTTTTATGTATTTAAAAAAAATACATCAATAAAATCAAATAGAAATTTCATTCAAAAAAATTAAAATTAAAATGGTGACCCGAAAACATTTACCAAAAATTTTTCAACCCCAAATTATCGGAAAAATTGTGCTTAAATGCTCCTGAAATATTTTCTATCCATGCATTTCATTTTTGAAAAATACATCAAAAAATGAAGAATTAAAAAAAAATAATTATCACAGTTTTAACAAATTTTCAAAAAAATTTATAAACTAAAAAAGAAAAAATTTGAACGTCACAATTTTCGAAAAAATTATATAATCCAAGATTCTACTGAGTATAATTCAAATTATACGGAATGTTTTTTCAGATTATATCCAGTGTAATCTTTTTTTTTATGTAATTACATTGTTTAAAATTATTTTAGATTATTTATAGTCTAAATGACCATATAATCATTTATTTATACTTTATCGAGTTAAAATTAAGTTTAAAATAGCAGATGTCAATGATGGGGACACAAAAATTAACTTGCGTCAATTAATGACATAGGCCATAATGTAAGGTAACCTAACTCCCTCAACATACATATCAACGTATTAATGTTTACATACTGTCATGTGATTGTGTAAGAATCAAAGTATTTGAGACTAGAAAAAATTTCTAAAAAAAACCTGGTAAGAAATATAGAAAAGCTAGGTTTTAAACGAGTTTTAAAATAATAAAAATTATTGATAGTTTTGCATTAGTAAAAGTGATTATCGTTAATATAAATTTAACTTTAATGAAAGACTTGTCAATAATAGGGTCAATGGTAAGTCAATAATCTCTTTGAATTTTTGCACTGACAATAATACATAAATTTGACCTGTTGGTTTTAATTTGAAATAATAATAATTAAATTTATTGCTATAGAAGTTAATTAGTTAAATTGTAGAGGTAAAAACAATTATTAAGGTGTCCTAAAAAAGAAGTTAACAATATTGATTTGAAAAATTTTCTTATATCAACAAATTTTAAGATTATACCAAGAAAATTAAGAATTTCACCCAAGTATACCCAAAATAACGATGCCTCAAATCTCGAGCGGACCACTAACATAATCAAAGATAGTGGGGCAGTAACACACAAGGCCTCCCGCCGCGAAATCACCGCCTAATCATTCTTTAAACTTGCATAAACAAGTCCCGACAAGTGGTGCTCCGTCCTTTACGTCCAGAGAAATGAAAGCTAAATATCCATAATCCGTAACTTCAACTATAACTACTATAGTATACTATAAAAATACAAATATAAAAATATAAATAGCTTTGAAGATATAACATATATAAATATCAAGTAGTTTATTCACTTATTAACTCTCCTCATTCACATATTAATATCCTCATACTACATCCCAGCTACTCACTAAAATCCTCTCCAAATACTGGCCAATGCCGAACTATAACTATGGTCTCCTTCTACACATACATATTTGAAGAAATATAAAAAGGTGGAAAAAAAGGTTAAGAGAGACCGGCATCAGACGCGGCAGGGTAAATCTAAAATGCAAATATACTCAACAAATCACAATCGGTGACAGGCACATCCAGAGTTTTAAAAAGAGGAAGGAGATGATGATGCCGGTGGTAAGACCCCCTGCTAGTTATTTCGGCGCTGCTCGCGCGCGTTCATCTACTACAGATATATATGAATATTAATAATATAATATACCAGAAGAATATATTATATATTATATTATACTATACAATATCGGTGTTTTAACTTTGGCACTGGCCAAAGCCGAACAAAAATACTAACTATTCATTGATATATAGACAGCGTTGATTAAGTGAAGACTACCATGTTTCCGAGTTATTTTATATGATAAGGCCCAATTTGAGGCCCAAAATGGGGACTTATATTGGGTCCGTCTAATTATTCGGGGTCCAAATGAAAACCGCGGGTGCTCACAGAGACCACTCCCGGAACAACTTTAACTGTGGAAATTAATAATCGAAACCGATGATACCTGCTTAAGAATATCCCGTAGTACGCTCTACGCGGTAAATCCTCTTTGATTTTACTTTTTTTATAAACAATTATTATTTTTCAGCCTTTACAAATAATCGATAACGCTGCTGGATAAATATATTTTTATCTTGTCAAATACTTGAGTAATTGATCAATTTGTTTTTTAAATTATTATTATTATTTTTAATTTTCTAATTTGTATTTTCCCTGCATCATATTCACTCTGCAATTATGTAAAACGATAAAAAAATTTGTAACTATAAAAAAAACACTCAATTATTTTTAACAGATCTGACATTTAAAAAAAAAATTTATTTCGTTAATTATATTAAAAATAAGATCTTTACAACTTAATAACGACCATAAGAGAGTGCTTTACAATTTAAAATTTTATTTCGCTTCCTATTTCAAACAATTGCACACCTCATAGCGTGAGGTTGTGCTTTACATCCGACTGGTCAAGGCTAAGCAATTTTGGGATCTTCCAATGACTCTATCACAACCATATTGCACTTATACAATAATGTAAGAAGATGTACACCGAAAAAACACTTGAATTAAACCATCTTATACTTTCTAAAATTATTTAATGTTGCTATTTTGAAAAAAAAAACGATTCGAAAAAAATTTTACGTGGACGTTCTGATGTCATCCTTATTTTATATATGTACTAACGATTACTCCCGAATAATTTGATATTTCGAGACCGGGCTTTTTTTAGTAGTTTAAGAATTCGATGAACTGGTAGCGTATTTCATATCAGTAGCCTACTCTACTTATTTTTTTTTAAATTGAATTTTTATTAAAATTCTCTATGATACACGCGTACAAAAAAAAATGGAATTTTTCTTATTTCTCTCACGTGAAAACTATGCCGCCACTTGATCAAGCTAGATTTTTGAGACTGTGTGCGCATATAAGAAAAGAAATGGGCGTCGATATTAAAAAAAAAAAAATAAAATAAAAAATAGTCTGTAAGAAATTACTTAATTATTATTTTTTTTTTTAGATTAATTACACAATTTTTTTTCTTAAAAAATGATTGAGAGTTATGAGGCGTGCACTTTTGGATTTTACAAATTTTTTAAAATTCATCTCAAGTGATTAATTGTTACTTTATTGTTTCGACGTGTCAATCAGGATTTTTAAAATTATTGGAGCCACTAAACATTTTATTAGAAGTAAATTTACCTAACTGTTAAAGTTTAATTGGATGAATCAATCCGAAGAGTGTCCCTGTCGGGGTTCTAAAGGATTGGTTTAGCGGGATGAAGCAGTTTTTTAATGGATTAAAACCCTCTGCTCGGTTTATGTATTATGTATCTTGAGATATTTATTCAGGTTTTTATCTGTTTAGCCGGGGCAGTCAGCAGCGTGAAGAAATGTGTTGTTGAGGCGTGTAAAGGGAATAAGCGATTGTAAATGCTTGCACACGGTGAGGCGCAAGATGCGTCAAACAAAATAAAAACGAGTGGTCAGAAAGAGCAACAACAGTCCGATGAGGTGGTTAGTAGCGATCTAATTATCTACGCGGCAGGAACCAAGGCCTCCCCCTGGGAACTGCCAGGAACCAGATCATATTGACCGAGTGCCGGGCCCACATACCGAGAAAGACAAATAGTTACAATAAACATACTTTAAACAAGTGAGATCTCCAGATATAACCCAATTATTAACAATCGTACCTCAAAATAACCCCATTTATTCCAAGTCAACGAGCAGTCTTCTGGGTAACCCTTCTGTAGCTCTATATTTTGATACAGGTATAAATTTAAAGGTTACTTGTTTGAGGATAATTATTTAGCGGGCAAGCATTTAAAATATCATGAAATTTTGTAATTAAAAAAAAATTAATCAAAAGTACATTATTTTTTTAAATGCCGAGAAATAATTATCTTTATAGTAAAAAGTTTTCGCTTGATTCAAAAATATTAAAATTTTGAATTTAGCAATTAGAATTGCTGACATTCAACGAATTTTAATTTAAGTCAAATTATAATAAATTTATTAAGTAACATATATTATAATTCTTGCTACAATTTTCTTGCCATCGCTTTACAAAAAAATAGTTTATTTGACAGTTTGCTGTTCAAGTTTGAAAATTTGACGTCAATTTATAAAGAGACTAACACTTTAACCAGCTTACCTCAAGATTCATTTTTATGTTCTATACTATTCAGACATATTAATATTATTTAAATAAATTAACAATAAATTTTTAAGTCTTTAGCATTCAACCGACAGGTTTAATGTTTAAAGAAGTATTCAGTGTTCAAAGTAGCGATATAACTTTTGAATGGTACTTAATTACTCAAACTACCGCGTTGCAAGTGAAAATTTCGGACTATCTCTCGTCGACTGTCTATTGTCGCAGAATAATTTATTGTTGATTTAATTTGTTTAACTGAAATTTAGAAAATCTAAAAAAACACGAATATGTATAAATGTCTATTACCATCAATTTGCTTCTTCAATTAAAATTTTTTCTTCCGTAATAAATACTTGAAACAATAAATTTCTTTTGAAATATTCAGTAATGTTTTTCTTAAATTCATTTTATGATATAATAATATTTTTGATTGAAGTAAAACTACAAAGAATTAAAAAAGTGTCTTATTAATTAAATAGAAAGCTATTGCATTAGAATTAAATTAGAAAAAAATGCCGAATTAAATTCATAATTCAATAAAATAAAAAGTTTTGAAAAATACACTTTTTTAAAAATTATTTTAAACTTTTAAACATATATTTAATTGAATAAAAAAAGTTTAATATACCCAGACAATGTTAAATAATAAAATTTACAAAGTTGAATTCGTAATTACAGGTGTAATTTTTCTTTGTGTAATTACGCAGAACCACGACGAACATCACAATATGCATTTAAACTCAATTTTGAATCATAACGCATGCACCTACTGTAACAGCAATCTTTGTCCATATAACACTAGAAAAAACACAGAAATATTTTGTAAACATTTTTTATATAAAGTATTTTAGCGAATACATACATCCTGACCGGGAGACCGACAAATATTCGCCCTCAACTCACGTTCGGTAATTTCGTATGACCCAAGAATAGAAGGTAAGGTTACTTTGTTGTCAGAGTCACAT
Organism: Cotesia vestalis; assembly: GCA_000956155.1. NCBI lineage: Eukaryota > Metazoa > Arthropoda > Insecta > Hymenoptera > Braconidae > Cotesia > Cotesia vestalis. The sequence continues at coordinate 30,291 of JZSA01007894.1, forward strand.
ACAAAACGACGTTTTTTTTGTCCGGGAATACATCTTGAAGAACAGCAGTCACTGTTGTTAAAACACTGCAGAAAAATTTTATTTAGATGTTATGAATTTCTGTAATAAAAAAATTAACACTCACTGGCTTGCCGACTGTAAGACAATAATCGGGATATAATTTCCGCGTAGCTAGCATGTACTCGGGACTGAATTGATTCTCACATACTTTGTGACAATTATTTGAGCAGCATTCCATTCTGTGCACACACTAATAATCAAAAAAAGCCAAGAGTTAATATTATAATAAGTAAAATATTAAATTTATTCAAAAAATGTGAAATTCAGAATCAAAATCGGTATTATCTTAAATCAATTTTACCGGTCTCAAGTCAAGAGAAAAAAACACGTAGGTCAAATATACGCATACCTCGTTCGAGAACGATAAAAACATTCAGTTGAAGGATGACATTCTTAAGTGAAGATTTTTTCGATCTTCATAGACGAGAAATAATTTATTGATTCAACGTAATAAGTGCAGTTTTGAGCGCTTAAATATAAAATGAGCAGGAAGTTGCAGGGATAGCCTTTAGGATAAATCGTTTTTCTAATTTTTTCATTAATAAATTATCAAGAATTTCAGATATTAACCCTCTGAGGCTTCTGGACGTATGCCCCACTCTTGATAAAATGTCCCCTTCTACATTTTCGCTATACGCTCCCTACTCCTGCGCCGCGGTTAACACTTCGGCCTCAGAGAGTTAATTGATAAATAATAACCAACCTTTTGATTACTGTGTAAAAATACATTTTTAAAATGTTTATTTTAAATAATTTTTAATAGTATATTACACCCCTTGGGAAGGAAAATAAGAAAAGCCTCAGATCACATGTTTGTTGACCTCGGCTTCGCCTCGGCCAACAATTACATGTGATCTGAGACATTTCTTATTTTACTTCCCTGGGTGTGTAATATACTATTTTTAAATTGAAACTAGTCAATTTCAGACCAATGCGACTGTTGCGGGACAGGAATCAATAATTTCTTCCCGGCGGGCAGAAATTGATAATTTTCTACCCGCGAGATGAAATTGCAGCTTTATTTTCAATCCTATCAGAGTATCTTTTGTTTATCTCATACCTTTATAATTGTCATTATGACCGTTAACTGTACTGACGTATTACAATTTTGTTACTAGGCATAAATAAAAATGATAAAAGAAAACTATTCAATTTACGAAACATGTTTAATAAAAAATAAACCATTAATTTATTGAATTTTAATTTTTAATTTTCTTAATAAGTTTTATAATAAAATTGTAATTTCGCTATTTGTCTAAAGAACTATCTAGCTCTGGTAGGCTCCAAACATTAAAACTAGCATTTTCAATGCAACTTATATGAAAAATATAATGTGGATTAAATTAATATAATTAATAAAATTATAAAAATTATAATTATAAAAATATAATTAGAATTTAATTAGTATTAGTTAACAATTTTGGGTGCACCGTCCTTACCTCTGTAGTATAAATTTGAAAATGAAGATAAATTAGATCTTGTTTACAATGTTTCTTCGGAACATCTTCTTTTTAATTGTACACTGATAAAACAATTAACTTGACTCAAAAGCCAAAATCTTGAACCAAGAATACCATTTTGAAGAAAATTATTTTCTTCATCCAAGAGAATAAATTCTTAAAGCAAGAAAATTTTGTTAGACCAAGAATAATTCCTTGAATAATTAATTGATTTAAGAATTTATTCTCTTGACTATTTCCTTCAAATGGTATTTTTGGTTCAAGATTTTGGTGTGTGAGTCAAGTTAATTTTTTTATCAGGGTATTATTTTATTACTCTTACCTTCGCGCCAATTGGTAAGCATAAATTTACGTTTTCATCGTATATTCCCGGTTCAATCAGTTCAACCTTATCTTCCATGCAAGTACCTCCGAAATATTTAGATTTTAACCTATGAATGCACTTCTTGGAGGCATGTGGGCCCGTTGCATTGTTTAAGTGGACGTCGCTCGCGTGATAGAACCGCACGCTTATGGAATATGCCTCTCGGGTCTCAACTGAGCCTCCCCCGCATTCACCAATACTCATTCTCTCTCAGCACAAGCACAAGCATAAACATAATAACAGTAACAGCAACCAGAGATATTATATGAAACGCGTGTTGCCAGGCTGTGAATCCGAGTAAGGCCCATACCAGCTGTCGGGGTCCCGTGGCCGTCTCCCTCTCTCTCGCTCTTACAGTTTCCCTCTCTCTCACCGAGTCCCGGTTGTAAAACAGCTCACGCTCAACTATTCAACTCGTACATTAAAATCTTCTATTCGAGTTTTTAGTTCTCTCGAAACGCCCGGCAGATGGCTCCACCAGCAGTGCCCAGCAGCGAGGTGCTCGTGCAGTTGTCAGGGCGCTTTCGCACCGCGAGCACCTACAATATTTCTGTCCATTTCTGTACAACTAAATTCATTGTTGCTCTCCGTCAGTTTGCTAAAATGCTGCCGTTTATCTTAGAGGCCACGTGATTAATATTTTATTGCTCTGTGAATTTTGTAACTGTGATCAATCTCCGTTGCTTTAAAACTTTCATAGTGAAGTGTCTTGTTACCTTCAAGCAATTGATCCATCATTATTGTTCAAATTGGTGACAAAGTTGGGACTTATGAGACACAAACTGGTGAGAATGCAGCAAAACAAGGAAGCGCAGAATCCGGGGACCGATTTGCGCGAGGCCGAATCCTCTACTGAAGGACTAGAGTCGGCCTTGCCGAATTTTGCGCTTCAAAACGTCACGCTGTCCTTGCAGAGTGCTTTATTGGCAACCTTGCAAAGAGCAGCTTTGTTTCCTCCAGGTGCTGTTGCAGCAGCCCTCAATCTCCAGGCTTTTGAGACATATTTGACGCTCCATAGACTCCAAGTTACTTCGGCAACTGTTCCAAGCTATTCATCAGCACAATCGCGTCTTCCACAGCCATCATCATCAGCTACGTCGACTTCAACATCAACCTCGTCAACATCAACATCAACTTCGACATCTACTTCGGGAAAAGTTGAGCTAGAAGCTATTCAATCGACAAATCTTGACGATGATGAAGTGTCCCACCTGGACTTCGTAGCAGACCCCGATGACCTCGCTCTGTTGGAGGAGGACGAGGTTTTCCGGGAAAATTTGGACTCTTCCATGAACCAGGACATCTTGCTGCAGCGAATCGCCGAAACTTCTCAATCGCTTCCGAAAGTTCCACAGTCTCCGAATTCGGCGATCTCTTCCTCGGTGGCTGCTACTTCTACGAGCGACTCCAACATACCCAGGAGTTGTCGCTCCTCCAGACCCAAGAAACAGTTTATTTGTAAATTTTGCAGTAGGCAGTTTACGAAAAGTTATAATTTGTTGATTCACGAAAGGACTCATACTGATGAGAGACCGTACTCCTGTGATATTTGTGGAAAGGCTTTCCGACGGCAAGATCACCTCAGAGACCACAGGTAACTTTAACTTTTTATATTGTGTTTTTATTTTTTAACTAGTTATATTTACTTAGTGTTTATGTCCTGTTTATATTTTTTTTTCCAAAAAAATTTTTTAAAGCAAAAAAAT
>JZSA01007895.1:0-14175 GCA_000956155.1 Cotesia vestalis
TTTCTGTCCTGCTCAACAAACTGTAGTATCCTAACTTCCTCACCCTCGCACGCGATCAAGTAATACAGTACAGTGCATAACGCAGTTTATCCAAAATTCAAGGTAACTTTCAAGGATCAGTCATATATGTACAATGCAAATTAATCTTAGCTTTTGTTAAATTACTTAGCAATTTAATTTCTACTAGAACTCCTTCTGAAGCAATGACTTTAACAACTTAAGCTTCAAATACTTTTAGTGATAATTATAGTTGAGCAGCGATTGTTAATTTAAATCAATGAAAACTTTGTATTTTTATCCAGTAATTTTGTCGCATAAATGATGCACTTTGAAATTGATACGAGAGCAAAGTCACTGCTGCGACTTAATGTCACTTTGGATTGGGATTAAAGTCATGTCTGTTGCCAACATCAACTCTTATATATACAAACATACATATGTATATATACACTTACCCGTACATACTTATCAGTATGTATGTATAAGCTTTGCTTTGAAAATTTAACAGTGATGCATTTGAAACTGAAACTTATTACGCTCAAGCTCAGCCGAAATGAAATTTAACCAGAGTACTATCCACCGAAATTATATTACGTCGCTAAAAGATTATAAAAAGAAATAGAAAAGGGATGAGCTAATAAAAAAAAAAAAAAAAAAAAAAAAAAAAAAAAAAAAAAGCCATAAGTAGGAGTAAAAATGGCAACACTCGAAATTTCTTTTCATAGATTTTCAAAAGAGTGCTTACAGCTGCTCATTTAATATTTATTACCACGTAGTGAAGAGTCTTTGCTTTACCTCCATCTACTTTTATCTACTCACCGAATATTATTCACAACTGCTGCTGACAACTTTATCTTTTTTATAAAGTTAAATTTCGACTAAGATGGTGATGTTGACGTAAAGGTTGATATGCACTTAGTTATATCGAGCAGCCGCACTTTAGTGTCATCATGTAGTAGTCGTGTAGAGAAAATATTTAGAATCTTAAATTCGAAAAACGAATAATATACGTATAGAATTGAGGAGCTTGTAAGTACGTGTACGAGTGGCCGACTCAATTATTTACTCCACTTCTTATCGATCTCTTTTGGTCCTTTCCGGTCTTCCGTTTTTTATTATGCCCGCGCAGTCTTTGTTTTATAGAACTTGGAAAAATACTCCACGTTGATGGAACAACGACGTGTGATATTTTTAAACATAGGTATGAGTGTGCATAGACACTACTGTGCTTGTACGTGGTTTATATAGAGAAAGAATACGCGTGAGACAGAATACGCGATTCAGATCTTTTTCCCATATACATACACATGGTCTGGCGTTAAATGAGTACGGGTGTATATGTCGAATGAAAACAAGAGATAGAGATGCTAGAAGAGTTTGCGATGTTCTCTGGCTCTTAGTTCTCATGTAGATTTGGTCTATTCTCGGTTTACTTTTCTCGTTTGTTATTATTATTATTTTCATTTCAATAGTATGGCTCTTTTTCCCGTTACTTCCCTCATTCGCATTGTATTTGGGATGAACAGTCAGACTTATACTGACCAAGGTACATTTGTTGCATTTTAATAATGTACTTCAAAAAAATTGCTTTTTTTATAATTCTTATTTGAACAGTTCAATATGCAAATGGTGTGTTACGCGCTTGGATAGCCTGATAGTAATCTAATATTCACAACTTTTCATTTACAAAAAATTACTTGATTAAAAAAAAATATTTAATTTTAAATTTCAACCTCATTTTAAGATACTCAGTATTTTTTTATGCTTAAAATTAACTTTTGGGTTAAAAAAATAAAATTAATATCGTAAAAAATAGTCTTGACTATTTTTCAAAATATGTCAAAGTAAAAAATGCGACACAAAAAAAAAACTACACAGTGTACAGCTTTTTCCGTGATTATCATGGTAGAAATAGTTATACTGTTCAATATTAACGACTGAATGTTAAAAAAAAATAATATTGTACTGCATACGCTCAGAATTGTTCTTATTTAACCGAATTTGGATAAATAAAAGAAGTTTTAATTACTATTTAACAGGAAAAAATTTACTTTTATGTACGACAAAACACAGAGTATGCATTAAACTTTGTTTCATATTTCGTAGTGAAAGAAATTTAAATAAAACAAAACATGAAAATAAAATTTAATAAAACTTCCATTTGTATTGAAGTAATTTTTTATTACGTTGCCCGTCCGTTAACTATTTAATTACAACCTCTTTTATAAATGTGCAATAAAACTTTGAATCCTGTGAACCATAAACTTTTCTCAGACATTGTACGATATATAATGGCTCAGTAAATGATTGTTTTAAAGATTCAACACAAAAAAAAAAAATAATCGACTAAAACTTGTATTCAGTTAATACTTTTCCTTTCAATAATTAAAAAAACGTATTCAGTACTTGAAATCAATACTAAATATTTTAAGTGTATTATAAAGATATTTATTTATTAACTGAAATTCATTAGTCTCTATTTATTGATGAGTTAAATTGAATTAGATATAACCACTCAAGTGTTTAAACCAAAAATCCGCGTATAACCTGATTTTACTGTGCAATTAGTACGCTTTGCATTGCATTATTGTTACAGACATTTTCATGGTAAATATATTTTTATACAAACTTATTATAGTTTACAAAAAAATTTTTAACTAATTTTTCTGAATTTTTAATTTAATTTTAAATGAATTTTTATTTTCTAAGCCTCGATTTATTTTTTCAATTCATTAGAATTGGGACAAAAAAAAAATTTATAATTAAATTGAATTTTTGATTTTAATCTCGTAATTCCTTTAGCTTAATTCAAATCCTCATTGAAACATGAACCTATTTGCCCGCATAAACGGGTAGTATTATGGCATTGATTATATATTTGGTGAACTAAAGGGTTGATGAGCAAAGAGAACCAGAAAATCGTATCAAATTGTAAATAGAAGTGTAACTTAATATCTCCTCGTTTTTGAATTAATGAGGACCTTCTCTTCAGAAATATATTCATGTACCAAATTTATATGTCTCTAAAGATCAAAGTACTCGGTATTTTATTTAACATTCATTCTTCCTTACTGTATGCACACAAACATAATTAATATTTAGCGACAGTACGCCAGTCAAGTAATATAGATATACTTAACAACGTAAAAGTTTTAAATATGATCCAATCATGAACTGATGTACGTCCTCTTTATCTCATTTTATCTTTAGTAATATTTTTTCGATTAGTCGGGAAGACTTTTGAAGATATTACCCGCTATATACACGTATACTAGAGCTTGATATTAAGTTTTAATAACTTTCCTCGCAATTTTCTGTGTTACGAACAAGTATATAAGCTATCGTTTGCACATCTATATTTTAGGTGTAATTATATTATGTCGAAAACTTCGACCAAATATGAAAATATTTTTGATGGTTTGATTAAAGCCAAAGTTTCATCGTTAAGAAATTTTTAGTGTAAAAAAAAAAGAATACTTTTGAACTGAGCAAAAAAAAAAATTAGACTTGGTTTAAAAATTTTTGATTACGTTCTGAAAACTTAATAATTAATAAATATTAACAATTAATAATTTTAATTGTTAAGTGAACCTTCGGTTATCATTATAAAATTTTTTTTCGAATTGTTTGTGTAGAATCATGCTGCTAAAAAGTTCGATCTCACTACTTATTACATAGAATTTAGTTTAACGGTATATGATGAAGACAAAATAATAAGAACGCAATAGTCGATGGTTTTTTTTCCTCAGATCTTCTCAGGGTATCTTAATGAAGAGGAAATTACTGTACGTAGCATTAAGAACGGAAGTGTGAGGATATGCTATAATTCCAACGGAAACGAATCTATTCTTGTTAGCTAACTCCCACGAATGGATTGAACTTGAAGTAAAACATTATTACATTTCTTTTGAAGTTATTGCGCATAAAAAAATAAAATTGGATGTCTTCAATAATGATAGATGAAGAAATTTACAATACAATATAAAGAATTCCGACGTTCGTTAATGGAATACAAATTTTATCCGGAAACCGAAATAAAACCGAAATGACAGACAGGTGAAATTAAATGTTGAATTGTTCAACGTAAAGCGAATTGAGTTTAGATTCTATGCATAGCCTATGAGAATCGCTTTTCGTAGTAAATTCTCCGGGAATTTTTTATTTTTTATTTTTTTATTTCATCTTTTTGTTGTTACCTATTTTTTTTATTAAATTTACAATTTAGAATTTTTTTTTATTTCTCACAGAGCGTTAGTCAGTGCTACTAATTTGATCAGTGTGTTTATAACATTATTTTATTTAAGAACTAATTCTATTTCGTACTGATATAAGGATTAACTCAGATTTAATCCGGAGACACGGTAGTGCCTCCCGCTAAGTAGCTTCGCGTTAAGACTTGTCAATATTTATTTTAAAAAAATATAAAAACCACCGGATATTACGTAAATCTTTAGAGGTTGTTTCATTTTTCATTTCGATAGACAGCTGTCAAAAAATAAAAATTAACTAACACATTTTGAATCTGAAAAAAATTTTTTTTGCACAAAAACAATTTTAGAAATCTGAAACTTCTGAGATTAGCATAAAATACTCATAAAGAAATTTGTTTATATAATTTGATATGCCTATAGATAATTTAACCAAAGGTAGTGTTGAAAATCTCTGACGGAAGGGCGCATGATTTTTGACTCCTCCCCTTACAAGAGAGATAAATTTGAGGTGCTGGTTTTTAAAATAAAAATAATTTTTTGAGTCTCTTAACCAATTTTTGCTTAATGTTAATTCTACCTAGCCATATACAATCAGAACATATGTCAGAATGTCAGCAAATTTTTTCATGGATAATTTTATCACTAAAGTAAAAATTTAAATATTAAAACGAATCTCAAGTTTTTTGAAAAACATACCAGAACAATTCACGTATTCCATTTAAAACGATCTTTATTTTTTTAATTTTGATGCAACAAGTGTTTTAATAACTCGATTAACATCTGTATGCATTGTGTTGTAACAGCAAACGGAAAATTGTAAGTTCATAGAGCTGATTTGATTACATTATTAACAATTCGCTTGGAGCGTGACAATGATCAAGAGCGTCAGTGGGATAAACCGTGAAATTAGTGTAACGTTATAAAGCCGTCGGGATAGACAGTCTTGCTCAATTTGAAATAGGACAACACGCCCACACACCCATGCACGTATAGATGTATAGTGTTGGAGCCCCTTTGACATTTTAGTTCGATTGGTGTCCCGTATCTATTTAGATCTTCGTTAGTCTGCTGCAACTGTCGGCCTTGCACTGATAGACTAGTCCGTACGTAGACCCTGGTCGTGTCTATACAGATGCAATGCTTCTACAAATCTTCCTAGTTCCATCTCGCTTCATCGTTTCATCCTAAATCCTCTTGTTAGTTCAGCAATGTTCGCGAAAATTCTCTCTGCAGAATTTCTCTTCTCTTCTCCTCTGTTCTCCCCTTGTTTCTTCTCATGGCTTTACTTTAGTTCTTCATTTTTTCTTAACCAACTATTTCCCGCGCCAGCTACTGTAGATACAGTTTTCAGAAGTAAACTCATGGCGTGCTCCACTGAATAATCGATTAAAACCTAGTTGTAGTTTTAGTGGCAGTTGTAGTTTTCACCGTTGAAAGAAGATCACAAGAACGATAAGGTATGAAAGAAAATGGCTCACTCGCGTGCTGAAATTATTTTCATGTAGAAAAGGAACGATACCGTTCTACACTTTTCGAAAGTAACTTCACTGTATTTATTTTCTTCGTTCAATTCCTTCTCCGCCTCCATTTTTCTACTCGCCTCTTTCATTTTCTCTGAAAGTACCAGCTCCAATGCCTCTTTTACTTCCTGCAGAAAGTCTCTTACCAGCTACTTTTCATCCCTTTCACCTTGCATCGTTTTTCCGGAACACGTCCGACAGATAAACACGCGATCTGTCGCGTCATCGTTTCAATAGTAGACAACTTACTTCGAATTCGGTTTAACACTCCAGTTCTATCCCAATACAAAGGAATAACTGAATTCTGGTTTATTTTTTCATTTATTTAATTTAATACATTGTTCAAAATTCTGACAGTGCAACAAAATCTATAAATACGCTTTCATGTCCAAATGTTGGTAATTTTATTACTTACCATTGTTTTTATTTTGAAGGAACAATAAATTTAATATTGCTTGAGAAACTCTAACTGCTGCTGATTATTAAATTTTATTTTTAGTCTGCAGTACTTTGATACAATATCCTTTTTTTTTTGCACACAGAAAATGACCACTGGCCATACAAGTAAAGATAACATACCGTATGTTTTTCACCTCTTTTATGATAATACACTCATTTTTCCTCTCATTCAACTTTTTATTATCACTCCTATATTTTTTTTAATTATCCACAATCTTTTTTTTTTTATTTTTTATAAAGGAAGGACACAGAGAACATTTCCGCTTGGTTCAATGGTCAACGTTAATTTTTTTTTTTGCTGACTGGATTTATCACAATATTTATTTATTCGTTGTATTATTTGACGAGTATGTTTGTCAGCTTGGCTCACAATTTATTCAAATAATAGAACATAAGAATTATAGCTGTCAGTTGGAATCTAGTGCAACAAATAATAAAGTTAAATCCACCTAAGATTATTGAGAAAAGTTACTACTTACAGGTCGGAAAAGTTTGGTAAACTAAAAAACATGCACGGTTTTTTTTTTATCTTACTTTAAAAATTTGTTGTCTTAGATTCTCAAGTTTTGAATTAAGATATTTGTATATTCTATCGATAACTATTGTGACTATTCATAAATATATTATTTTCAATTTGTAAAATTAAATTCTTTCAATAATTTTATATTTTTGTTTTGTGTCGTTTTTTGTTTACAATTTTATCATTTACAAACAGAAAATGAAATTTTTGCTGCAACAAATTTTGAACAATATTTAACTACATTAATTAGTCAATTAATTAATTCCTCGACTGTTGAGTCTTCTCGAGTTTTAAGCGCGTAATGCATTGAAATAAATTTTATTTCTATAAAAATATTCAGCTTGAATATTGAAATACAATATTAGCCTCCAAAACAAGCTGTGCATCTTTAATTTCATCTTTTATCCACGAAAAAAAAATCTTAGCCGTATAAATAAAAGCTATTATACAAGCTTCTGATCGCGTAGCTTTGACGCATAGTTACCATGCCATATATAGAGCTAAATCAAAGTGTACTAACCACTTTGTGACTGAACAAACTTTGTCAGTAAAGTCAGTGGTGGTTATCCTCAACGCTACTTTGCTATAAATTTATGTTCTTTGTCTCCTTGTATCACAAATTATTTCATGTTTGCAAGGTTATTTTCTTCTTATTATTATTCATGTTTATTGAAGTTCAATAAAAATTAAATCAGCACCAAATAGATGCATGTAATGCTAGTGTCAATTAGAGATGTTTAAAATACTAATTTATTTTGTAATAATTTCATTAAGACGTTAAATTAAAATTAAATTAAACGTCAATTTTATTAATTGACGAGAAACAGTCGATGTTGTTGTAGATGTATTAACAGTAGTAGTAGTAGTGTAGTAGTAGTAGTAGAGCAATAGAACGACAGGGTGAACTTTACGCAAGGGAGTAGAATGGTTGTTTTGTCCTGATGATTTGCAGCATCTGCACTGAGCACCTTTAACAAAAGTCACCCACTCGTCTCACTCTCGTTAACTCTTTGGTGTTTTCTCGTTTACTTTTTTGCTCTTCTGTTTCGCTTAACTCAGCAAAATTTCTCTTCGTATTTGCTTTTTAATTGTAAAATATAACTATTTATACACCGATTATAGCGTTTATAAAAATGAAAATTCATTTTTAAAAATAAATTTTTATTTTTATTCGTAACAACCATAAACTTAAAAATATTTGCGATTCAGGTATAAACTATTAATGAAATTAACTTTTTAAATTATTTAAAAAAAAAAAACTTTTTTTGGTACCTTCAAAAAAATTTCTTGATATCGCCATATGTGTATCGAAAGCGATTCAGTGCTCATGTGCTTTCTATTGAACAAATTCATACAAACCCAAACGAATTTATAAAAATCTATAAATTTCTTGTAGTTTATATAAATAATAAATGTATTACATTATACTTCAAAAAGTAACGCACGTTGGATGCGTATTGAATTAATGTTGCTACAGAGAATACAATTATCTGAACTTAAACTTTCAACAAAGTTGGATTAAAGTTTCCGTGAGGATACGGATGTATTTCAATTGAATGTATTTGAATAGTAATATTTCAATTAACCATTTTAAAAGCTCTCATAAAATAAGCTTAAAAATAACACTTACAGAATTATTTCTGCAGTATGAGGATTTGAACTTTAAATTTATCACAAAGTTTAAAATAAATCCAACATTTAATGAGCTTACTCAATTAAAAATACTTGAAACTTTGTTGTTAGTAATGTAGAGTGAATACCAATGAATCATACTTGAAACTGTTACTGATATCAGTTTGAGTTAAAATTTTCAACGAGTACACTATTAATCACAAAAAGGATTACAGGATGTATAATAACAGGATCACTCTAGTCGCAACTCCAAAAAACAAAAAAAAACTAGTAATGTAGAATCGAGAAACCTACATCCTCCGTTACATTAGTTATACGTTCAATTTGTGGTATTTGTGGGACTACGTGGAACAGACAGTAGTTTTGTTGCTTTCCCAGCGGCATGTTATAGGATTAAAATCTGGTTGCATTGGCAAGAATAATGGTCTGCATCGTTTAAGTATCAGGTGTTATCACTAATTAAAATTGATTTCCACTAGAAAGATATATGTTTATAATCCTTTAATATTACTTGTTAAAAGTTCTATTGAAATGTCATGTATCATTTTTTTTACGATAAATACTTATTTTATGTCATTAAAGTATAAAAAAAATCCAACGATCAGAAATTTATACCAATAGTAAGTTAATATACGCATTTTTTTTTTTTGTTTTCTTCATAAATAAATTTTAAAACTTCATCAATATTGATATTAATTAATTAATTTTTCAGCAATGGCAAGCAGGTTTGAGAGCAATCACGCACAATACCAAAGCGAGTAATGTTTGTCCAACAATTCAATTAATGAAACAGTAATTCCATTGATCTGAAACAAAAAATAATATTTATTATTTAAATTAACGTGTGTTTTATTAATTAATTGGCAAATATTATTCCAGTTGGATGAGGTTGTGCTTCACAGTTGATCCAAAAGGCAAAGTACCCGTTAAAGTTATCGCAAAGACATTTGCTTCAGGCAAAACGGAAAAACTCGTCTATCAATCACTTGCGGAAATGGGATTACCTAATGGAAAAGTATAATAAATACAATTTATTTATTTATTTATTTATTTTTTAATTAAATAAATATCTGATATATTTATTTAATCGGTATTTAGAATGATAAAATGGAAAAGGAAGCGTTTACTTTAGAGAAGTTTACAAAACTGTATCATAATCTTTGCCCGAGAAACGATATCGAAGAGTTGTTTGGATCAATGTAAGTCTGATTGTTGTTTATATAATTAAGAGAAAATTATTAAGAGAAAATTATATACACAAAAAAAAAAATTTCTTGAACCAAGAAAATTGTAAGGAAGACCGAAGTTATTTTAGAGCAAGAAGAAATTTTCTTAGCTTAAAAAAATTTAACTTCGTACAAGAAATTTTAACTTTATTCAAGAAATTTTCAATCTTCCTTAAGATTTTCTTGATTTAAGAAAATTTACACTTGACTCAAGACTTTCTTTCTTTCTGTGTATTATTAAGTTCAAGTCAATTTTTTGTGTTAAATTTTGGGCACATTTGTACATTAAATTATTTAAAATTGATCCTGTCATAACATTATTATTTTTAAAATTTATTTAAAAAATACCCAAATTATGTAAAGTGTCATAAATATCAAAAAATCACCCGTGTAAAAAAAAAAGTTCCGGAAACATTCCTCAGAAAAGTTCCGATTATGAGACGATCCGGAACTTTTGCGGAACTCTTTAGAAACAGTATTAAACAAAAATTTTCACTTATAAACTTTTGAGTAACTGAAAATTTGAAATTCTTAAAATTTTTGAGGAACTTAGCTGACTTGTATATTTAATTGTTTAGAAGTTGAAGTATTGAATGGAGCCTGAACTGATTAATTTGTCATTATGCTGGACAATGATGGACATAAAGATTGAGTTCGATGCAATGGTATGCTAATAAAAATTTTATCGCTGCATTAGTAATACATTCACTGTTATTTTTGTACCAAATTTTTTTGAGATTACTCAGTAAAAAATTTTGCGTCAAAAAATTTTGTGTTACATATTTAACACTTTTTTTTGTTTAAAATTTTTGTGTTAAACATTTAACACTTTTTTGTTAAATAATTAACACTTTTCTGTGTTAAAAATTTTTGTGTTAAATATTTAACACTTTTTTGTGTTAAAAATTTTTGTGTTAAATATTTAACACTTTTTTGTGTTAAAAATTTTTGTGTTAAATATTTAACACTTTTTTGTGTTAAAAATTTTTGTGTTAAATATTTAACACTTTTTTGTGTTAAAAATTTTTGTGTTAAATATTTAACACATTTTTTTGTGTTAAAAATTTTTGTGTTAAATATTTAACACATTTTTTTGTGTTAAAAATTTTTGTGTTAAATATTTAACACATTTTTTTGTGTTAAAAATTTTTGTGTTAAATATTTAACACATTTTTTTGTGTTAAAAATTTTTGTGTTAAATATTTAACACATTTTTTTGTGTTAAAAATTTTTGTGTTAAATATTTAACACATTTTTTTGTGTTAAAAATTTTTGTGTTAAATATTTAACACATTTTTTTGTGTTAAAAATTTTTGTGTTAAATATTTAACACTTTTTTGTGTTAAAAATTTTTGTGATAAATATTTAACACTTTTTTGTGTTAATTAAACACAGTAAATTTTAAATTTACACATAAAAGTGTTAAAAATTTAACACAAAAATTTTTAACACAAATTTGTTTGACGCAAAATTTTTTACACTGTACTGATTCGGGTTCGAGTCCGCTGAAGTGAAGATTATGTTAAAAAAAAAAAAAAAAATTTTTTTTATGGACAGGTACCGTATAATGGGATGGATATAAACTGATATTTGAAAATAGTTATAGTAGAATGGATTTAGTGTTTTATTTGGAGAGGCACACATCGTCTACTACCTTTCTCTGGTCAGTGGGTCGAAGAAAGTAGTGGCCCGAAGCGGTTTACCTTGGCTAATAATCTTTTATCGTACGCCGGAATCCAGTATAAGGAAAAGTATTGTCCTTCCGTTTTAACTTTGTAATTATTTATGTATATATGTATCGACGTGCTGTTGTTATGATAGCAATGAAAATCAAGATGATGATCGCGATGCATATTTTTGGTATTACGATTTCTTAATTGAATCAGGTTTTGTTATTTATAAATATCAATATAAATCACTTTTACCTCTACTCACTTGTCGAATAAAATTACTTTTAAAAAATGAAATGTTTATAAATTTAAATGAGTTTTTTTTTTATTAAAAATTCGAATGTGAGCACTGACGTAAAAGAAAATATTTAAATATGAAGTTCATTAAACTTTAAGAACTCGGAGAAATTTTTTTTTTTTTTAGCAAAATTAAGTAATTAAATTACAAGAAGAATAAAAAAAAAACAAAACAAACAGACGTTAATTGATTTCTTGGTTTACTGGCTAATAAAAAATTTTAATCAAGACAAAACCTTGGGCATTTATTTTTTACCGGCATTCTAGAATACTCTATTAAGAAAACTTGACCATTAAAATAATAATAATAGTGAGTGTTAATTGGAAATAACTGTCTGCTAGTTGTCTCGAGTAATTAACGATAGGGGTTGATGTTTTTTATTTAAATTATTTAATTAGATATAATAATTATAACAAAACTATTAATTTCTTCAATAGTAATTTTTTTACATTAAAAAAATTCGTGCAATAATTTTTTTTTTAAATAGTAGTAATTTTTTTAATTTCTTCTTTTAAAATTGATGAAAAAATAACGAGTTTTAATTCAACAATTGCAAATTAAAAAACAAATTTGCACTGTTATTATTCTAGTCTGTTTAGTCTCAATCAAGCATCTACTCCGTAAAATAAAGAACAAATTTATTTAATATTTTTTATTATTTTAAACATCAAGAGTCAACAATTTTTGTTTGACGGACAACCAGGTTAATGCATCAAGTATTTTTCCCCAGTAATGTATTTATTTGCACTTAAAACAAGTTATTCGCAGCTTCTGGAAACACCTAAAGTATAATTTGTTTATAATTGAAAATTACAGTGGTTAAATATTGAAAAAATTTTATTTATAAATTTCTTAATGACAATTTAAAGAAAAGATAAAAATTATAGTAAAAATAAATTCTTATATAAACGTAGGAGTGTGTTGGGTCGAGACAACTGGTACCGGGTTCACCAGAAGAGGGTCACCCGGTAACCTACATGAGGTTCCTTGCCCGTAGCCTCCAATCCCTCTGCTTAAACTTGAAAATAATCCTCATCCAATGACGTACTCTCTCCAGCAGTTGTCCACCAATAAAAATAAGGCATCTCATGTGTACAGACATCCAACACCTGAATATCTTCTGGTGTAGAGTGTGGAGTCGCCAGCTCGTAGCTGACACACACACATGCACACCACACATGCACACCGGACATGACAACATACAGTGTCAATTCAGTAGAAGATTCCTTATACACACTGACATTAAAAATTAAAATAATCCAAATCCTCCCCACTATTATTTAAAGTAAAACCCGTAACTTATTAAATATAACTCAATTACAATTATTAATTACAGTCCCGAAGCGCCTCTTGGTAAATAAAATAATAATAAACATTTCTTCTCTTTTCTTCTCTCCCAGACCCAGAAACTCTTCTCCGGATGGGTGTTTAACGCTGGGCCAGTTAAATGTTAATGTATTTTCACCATTTCCTTGTCATTAAACACTTATTCTGACAGTTGTCTCTGGTTCTGGGTCCGTTTGGTTGGTGGGCGCTCACCAGGAGTGGCGCCGATCCTTGACGGTTATTTGTACCTCTTTCTACCTTCTACCTTCTACCTTATACCTCATACCTGGCTACCTTCTCTTCTCTACTCTTGATTCTCTCGAGAGACTCAAGAGAAGTCTGTCTGAGTTCTGGGCCGTGTTGCTGGCTGGCTGGCTGACTGACTGCCTGACAGTGTTGTGAATTATAAGACTCTTAACTCTTAGCATCTAATCGCGTGTGTCCCAACTTTTTTTAACTATTAAGATCACCAAAATATGGCCATCAAATTATTGATAATTATTTCTTGTGCTATCGTCGCTGTATCGTCTGCTGGAATACTCGGTAAGAAAAACTTATTAAAATTAGACTACCCACCCCCAAAAATTACCTGAAAATTTTTGAAGATTATTTTTAATAAATTTCTCAATACCTAAATTATTTTTTTTTTTTTTTTTTTTTTTAATTTTTGAACACACAGAAACACTTCTGTCATGGGACCTACACGAAACAGAAGGAAGATCATCGATGCCTCAATCAAAGTGTCTTTGCCAAACATCCGGTTGTTTGTGTTGCGTCGATCTTAATTTAACGTCAACGATCGATCTTGGTGGCCCGGCTTGTGTAAATATTAGGCAAAAAGAAGACAACGTATCGTTGAATTTAAATTACGGTGACAATCCAGTACACAATGCAACCATAAAGATAGGTCACTATCAAAAATTTATAATTAAATAATTAATAATTATTGTTATTGTTATTTTTTATACGTGACACAATGTAGACTAATGTAATTTGTTGTATTATTTGAACAGCGGACGCGGCTAACAAACCGACCTGCATGAATCTACTTTCGGATTTGGCCCAGTTGTGCGCCAAGTTTACGTCAATCAAGCGACACGACCAATCAGATTACGATGGCTGTTTGGTTATTGAACCAGCATTGATGCGATCCCCACAGGCGACTTATCACGTCGGTTGCTTTAATTTTAACCACAATGTTAAGCAAATTCAGACTCCTCCAGAAAGGTAACTCTAAATTATATTTTATTTAAATATACACGAAAAAAACAAGATGACACTGGATATCATCCCAGATTATACTCAGTGATATC
>JZSA01007897.1:0-14587 GCA_000956155.1 Cotesia vestalis
AAAAAAAAAAAAAAAAAAAAAAAAAAAATCACAAAACCAATAGTTTAAAAAAATCCTTGAAGAAAACATCTTCCGACTATTCAAGGATAACGAAATTTCTATTCAACTTGAAAAAAAAAATTTTCTAATTAATTACAACTAAAAAAAAATCAATTAGAAAAATTACATCTTACTAGTGAAAAGAATTCATGAAAGAAATAAAAAAATAAAATTTTTTTGTTAACTTCTTGTGAATTGGTCGATCATCTGTCAGAAAATTTAGCTACAATTATAATTAATTTTTTTCTATACTTATTGAAATACATTTTTAAATTGATAAAAAAATAATAATATTAATTAAAATGATGATAATATTATTACCAACAATAAAAATAAAATACGTCATCAAATAATCAATATGTAATTTATAATAACTTTTAATTTGAAAAAAAAAAAAAAAAAACAAACAAAAACAATGAAATTAATTATCCCATGGATAATTTACTGAAGCCCTCCGATTATATCACCCGTAACTTTTAATCTTTTTTGTAATTAAAAATAATTGATAAAAAAATTAATACTTTTCAATGACTCACATTACCTTTATCATTTAATTTTTTTTTGCCAACATGTCCAATTGAAATAGAATAAGTACTCCCTTTTTAATAAATTTAGTAATTTTTTGTAATTTATTTTCTTATATAAATAATATTGAAACATTTAAACTGTGTAAGTGGCCAAAATAAACAGAATAATAATAATAATTTTAATAGTAATAGATTTTAGTTATGATTTTATTTATAGTCATTTCATTTTATGGAAAAAAATTTATGACAATTTTAGGAAACTTTTATGGCAATATTAGGATATTATTATGACAATTTTAGGACACTTCTATGACAATTTTAAGACACTGTTTTAGAACATTTTTATAAAAATAAAATTGACATAATAGTGTCCTAAAATTGTCATAATAATATCCTAATATTGCCATAAAATTTTCCTAAAATTTTTATAAAAATGTCCTAAAATTTCCATAAAGGCATCCTAAATTGTCAGAAAAGTGTCTTAAAGTCACAAAAATGCCCTAAAATTATCATAAAAATTTCCTAAAATTTTTATAAAGGCATCCTAAATTGTCAAAAAAATGTCTTAAAATTGTCACAAAAATTTCCTAAAATTTTCAGAAAGGCATCCTAAAATGTCCTAAAAGTATCATAAACTTGTGATTTAAATGCCTAAAATCGTAATAAAAATATTTTTTACAATATTATTTCTCTTAATAATACCGACAAAATTTTTCTAAAATCTAAATTTCACTCCAGTTTGATGTCATAAAAATATTTTAAATTGTGTCACGTTTAGGATCCTAATTTTATGACTCTTTTAGGACAATTTTTTTTACACGGGTTAGTCTTGGAGATATTTTGTCCGAGGATATTTATTTTGGGGATATTTTATCAAGGGATTAAGAATTTCTCTAATTTCTTGTTCAAAAATATTTCTTCTCAAATATTTTAGCTATCGATGACAATCCCAAGGTGACGCAGATAAACAAGATGTCCTTCAAGTACCCGTCATCACCAATTCTCTCCCAACCGGAGTTAGTTTCCGAAGATTTGGTTTGTTCGATAGAAGAGCGGTCAATAGCTTGCAGAAACAATCCCGAATTCTGCGAGTGTTTGCAAGTACTGCAAGTCCCCGCTAAGAAAACAATCGAAATTGTTTTGATTGATGAAGGTTGGTTTAATCAATTAACGAACGATGCTGGTGTACTTATTTCTGTAAACAAGTGAATAATTAATTAATCAGTTGGTTTATTGGTTATTCAATTAGGGTTTGGCGGAAATAGAAGCCACGTGTATCATACCCACGGGTACACGGTCAACGTAATAGGATACCAATCATTCGGACGGGCGGTAACAAGAGAGGAGATAGTATCTCTTGACCAGTCAAATAAACTCCCGCGGAATCTAATCAATCCTCCTAAACTGGATAGCTTCGTTGTTCCGAACAAGGGATACGTTATACTCAGTTTTTACACCGACAATATAAAATTCATGCAAAGTGTATATTTATATAATAGACAACTCAAATAATTTTGAATTGTTTTTAATTTTTTTTTCTTAACAGAAAAAATTAATAAATAAATTTGTCTAAAAAAAATAAATAAAAAAAAAACTATCAAGGAGCACAAACGGGTGGTTTAAATGAACCACACCGAGGAAATCCTGAAGGTGTTGACGGTAAATCAGAGTCCGAACCAATATGAAATAGTAATTGCATTCCCGTTATTGAATGCCAGTCGAAGTGACAATGGAATGCCCAGTATCCTGTAAAATTAATTTAATTATTTACAACAATAGAAGTTAATGGACAATTAATAAAATTTTAATGCAAATAATAAAAAAATAAATTTCAAACCAGGATTGTCAGCGCGGAACCGAAAAATAACCCATCCGCCCTGTGGAACAACAATGGAATCTTTAGCGGAAGGCCGGTCATAGCCTTTCTTGAGCCTCAGACGCTTTTGGTGCTTGGCCATAACTTTTTCTATGTCTGATTCCGAGAGATTAGACTGCTCAGGAAGACTTCCGATGTCCAAGACGTAGAAATTTCCACCGTGGAGGTGGAACGGGTGGTTCAAAGTCGGCAAACGTTCTTTGAAGTTTAAATTTATTAATTAATTGTTCATTATTTAATATTTTTATTAAATTATTAAAAATTTATAATAAATTATACTAAATCATACTAAATTATTAAATATTTATTAAATTATTAAATTTTTATTAAACTATTAAATTATTGAATTTTTATTAAAATTAAAAAATTTTTATATTAAAATTTTTAAAAATTTATAATAAATTATTAGAAATTATTAAATTTTTATTAAATTATTGAATTTTTATTATAATTTAAAAATTTTTATATTTAAATTATTAAAAATTTATAATAAATTATACTAAATTATTAAAAATTAAACAATTTTTATTAAAAAAGAACTTACTTTTATCGTAGATAATAACTTCGACAATAGAATTCAACGGAACATTTTGAACATGAGTGCAAGAGCAAGGCGTTCGGTCAGCAGCATGTTCCTTGCAATAATCGGAATCCGGGGAATCACAGAAGTATTCATGGCCTTCCGGTTCGGTCAGTGGGGGCGCGCTGGCTTGTTTGTAAGTTACGTTTCCCAGAACGCTCACCAGAGGGTTTGTTCCCAAAGTAACTGAAAAATTTTTTTTAATAATTTTGTTTTCTTCCAATTTGATATAATTTAATTTTTTAATAAGTATTTAGACGGTTAAAAAATCTTATTCTTAAAATGAGAGAACTATACTAAAAAAAAAATTTTTTTCCACCCAGAATACAAAGTATTTTTATTCAAGGTTTTTTATATCAAATATACATGAAAATGAAGTTAGCTGACATTTCAAAATTTTTAAAAATTTTTTATTGAAGAAATTTCAATTAAACAATTAAAAAAAAAAAATTGTCACATGTAAAAAACTTGAAAAACTACAATTGATAGTTTTTAAAAATAGTTTTTTTAGTTATAATTCAATTAAAAAAAAAATTAAAAAATTTTTAGACGTCTGCTAACTTCAGTGTCATCAAATATACGTTTTCTTAATATAAAAAAACTGGTATTTTTCGCCTGAGAATACCTAAGTTTTTTATGAAGCTAAAACTTTATGTTGCGCTAATATCAAAATCTAAAAAACAGTGCTTTGAGTTTAAAAAGTTCAAATATTAATCAAAAAAAAAATTTTAAGGCGCTTTAAATTCAAACTTAGCGAGAAATTCTAGGGTTGGCCTGCGCGGTCAACCGATTTTGAAATTTTTTTCCAGTGTCAATCTTATTAAAAAAAAAAATAATTAAAACTTACCGAAGAAAACTGGATAGTTTTCGGGATCAGACCCGTACAAAACATCAAAAGTATTAGTCTCATTGAAATTATGGAACCAGAATGGTAAGTAAATTTGAATATCTGGATCAGGCTTAAGAATTTCTTGATCAAAAGGATCTGCAGTTTTCAAATTACTCGCGCAGAAATTTTCTTCTTCTGGATCGCAAGACCCGTCCAGTGGATTATAAAGCTGGAAATTAATTATAATTGCCATAATTGATAATTAATTATAACGAATGACTGAATGAAGTTAGAAAAGTGAAAAATACAATGCCACGAGGAAGTCCATCGCTGTAAGTTGGAGGATCGCTGGCAGACTCTGAATCTTCGTCGCCTTGGTACTGGAGCTTTGCCAATTGATTCACTTCATTCTCTTGACACTCTCCGAGTCCACGTACTTGTATCCAATATGTTTTGACGTCGTTGGTTGTGTTGATGACAAAATCAACGCGCTCGCCAGAGCCAATTATAATCGTGTCGACTTCGACGGGCTCGATATTAGCCGCGTCTTGGGCGATCAATAACAATTTATGATCTTCGATGTTTAGTTGTGCCAAACATACTGTGGTGAATGCGTTTATCAGTCGGAACCGGTGAGTGGTATTTGGTTGGACGTAAAACGTTTCCAAATCTACGTCAGTCTCCGTTCCGTTTTCATACTAAAAGAAAGAAAAATTAATTTTTTTGCTTATGTCAATGAGATCCACGCAAAGTAGTTAAATTTTTTAAATTTCCCGAAAATTTGTAAATTCAATCTATGTAGCCTAATAATTAGTAAAAAAATCTGGAAAACAGTTGACCCTACCCCTGATAGAAGGATTTATTTGTTTTAAAAAAATATTTGTTAATAGTTAACAAATCATTTATTAGAGACCACTTTTTAGTATTAAACAAATATTTCTATTTTTTCCAGTGTCAATCTTATTAAAAAAAAAAATAATTAAAACTTACCGAAGAAAACTGGATAGTTTTCGGGATCAGACCCGTACAAAACATCAAAAGTATTAGTCTCATTGAAATTATGGAACCAGAATGGTAAGTAAATTTGAATATCTGGATCAGGCTTAAGAATTTCTTGATCAAAAGGATCTGCAGTTTTCAAATTACTCGCGCAGAAATTTTCTTCTTCTGGATCGCAAGACCCGTCCAGTGGATTATAAAGCTGGAAATTAATTATAATTGCCATAATTGATAATTAATTATAACGAATGACTGAATGAAGTTAGAAAAGTGAAAAATACAATGCCACGAGGAAGTCCATCGCTGTAAGTTGGAGGATCGCTGGCAGACTCTGAATCTTCGTCGCCTTGGTACTGGAGCTTTGCCAATTGATTCACTTCATTCTCTTGACACTCTCCGAGTCCACGTACTTGTATCCAATATGTTTTGACGTCGTTGGTTGTGTTGATGACAAAATCAACGCGCTCGCCAGAGCCAATTATAATCGTGTCGACTTCGACGGGCTCGATATTAGCCGCGTCTTGGGCGATCAATAACAATTTATGATCTTCGATGTTTAGTTGTGCCAAACATACTGTGGTGAATGCGTTTATCAGTCGGAACCGGTGAGTGGTATTTGGTTGGACGTAAAACGTTTCCAAATCTACGTCAGTCTCCGTTCCGTTTTCATACTAAAAGAAAGAAAAATTAATTTTTTTGCTTATGTCAATGAGATCCACGCAAAGTAGTTAAATTTTTTAAATTTCCCGAAAATTTGTAAATTCAATCTATGTAGCCTAATAATTAGTAAAAAAATCTGGAAAACAGTTGACCCTACCCCTGATAGAAGGATTTATTTGTTTTAAAAAAATATTTGTTAATAGTTAACAAATCATTTATTAGAGACCACTTTTTAGTATTAAACAAATATTTCTTAGTATTTAAAATGATTTGTTTGTATTTAATAAATCTGATATTCATTTATTAAATATTACTAAATATTTTTAAATACTAAGAAATATTTGTTAAGGACTAACAAATGGCTTCTAATAAATGATTTGTTAAATATTAACAAATCTTTTTAACTACAAACAAATCCTTCTATCAGTGCAAGTTTCTAATTTTTTATAAAATTTTTTTAGAGAATGACTCAATAATTTATAATTTTGATAAATATTTTTCATTTTTCGATAGTTGCTAGCGTCATATTCTACTAATGGGTTTTGCAACGAAAATTTTGCTCAAACACCCATTTTTTGATTAATCAAGTTAATTTTCTATCAATGTATTTATTTGAATTTTTATATTAATCAATTGAAAAATTTCTTCAAATGATTAAAAAATCGCTTTTTTCAGTTCCATAAGTGCAAATAACTCCAGAATTTTGACTTACTAAAAAATACTGGATATTTTTGAGGATCAGAGTGGAACAAAGCCTCAAGAGTTGAGTTATTAATTTTGAAATTATAAAATCCAAAAGCCAAGAACATTTGAACATCTGGATCGACCTTGAGGATTTCTTCGTCAAATGGATCTGCAGCTTTCAAATTACTTGAGCAAACAGTTCCCTGTTCTGGATTGCACGACGCATCTAGCGGATTATAGAGCTGAAATAATGAAAAACAACAATAATCAACAATAGATGGTTAACTAAATAGAGTAACAACAAAATAAGAGAGTACAATTCCTCGGGGAAGTCCCTCGTCGTACGTCGGAGGATCGTTGAAGTTTGACTCAGAATCTTGATAGCTTTGGTACTGGAGCTTTGCCAGTTGGTTAACTTTTTTTTCTTCACAAATTCCAAGTCCGCGTACTTGTATCCAGTATGTCTTAGCAGTGTTGTTTGTGTTTATAACAAAATCAACACGCTCGCCAGAGCCAATTACGATTGTGTCAACAAAAACGGGCTCCATGTTAGCCGCATCTTGAGCGATCAATAGTAGCTGATGATCTTCAATGTTGAATTGCGCGAGACATATTGTTGTGAAGGAATTTATCAACCGGAACCGGTGTCTGGTATTAGGTTGGACGTAAAATGTTTCCAGTTCTACGTCGGTCATGTTTTCGTTTTCAAACTGGAAAAAATTAATAAAACCCCTTTGTTTTATATCAATATCAGAAAATGACTTAATGAACTTACAGTGTAAGTTCCACGACCGTTGATCAAGATATTATCAGCAGCTTCGCTGTTCCAGCGCTTACGTAGCCCAGGAAATCGCTCGGTAGCCAGCTCATGCATCCAGTCGCTGATGAGGATCACGTGTGCTGGATCATCAACTTCGTAGTACTGCGAATTGGGATCGTCTTCTCTTGGCTCGCGAATTATCAGCGGCCCGTATTGCCCGTCCAGCCGATGGACCGAGACATGGGAGTGGTAAAAAAAAGTCCCCGATTCGGAGGCTGGAAACTGGTACCGAAATGTGTCGAAAGATTCTATAGGACACTGAGTAACGAAGGGCACTCCGTCATAGTGCTGATAATTACGCTGAAACAGTCCGTGCCAATGCATCGTCGTTCCGACTCCTTCAGCCATATTTTCAATGTCCACCACAATGTAATCATTTTTGCAAACCTGAAACAGATATTTAATAAATAAATTTAAAACAATAATTTATTTCCAGATTGCGCTTTTTATTTGCCGATATTGTTCACTGGGTATTAATTTTTGGAGCATATATTTACCTGAATGTGGGGACCGGGTATCATGCGATTCACTGAAAACACAGTTCGTTCAACTCCATCAACGAGAATACACTCGCAGTCCGCTTTGTTTTTCAATCCTTGTGTCGTCGTCGGTTGGCACAAATCGCAAGCGCTGAAATTTATATTACACAGATAATTATTTATAATAAAATTCAATTTTAAATTTGTATTGACATTATTAATTTTGTTCTCATTATTATTACCATTATTGTTATTTCATTTTTTTATTACAGATAAATTTAATTAACTTTTTTTTTATTGACAATGGCTAACCTTACACAATACTCATTTTAACCCATATTTTTTTTTTTTTTTTTTTTTTTTTTTACAAATTATCTAATTTATGAATTGATAATGATAGTAGACTTAACAAACTACCTTTTTAAGAGAAAAAAAGTTAATATTTAGTTTTAATTTAATTATAAAAAAATTGCTAAACTTTTTTTGGCTCAATTGACCCCCTCCTTCCCTACCGCTTGTTTATGTTATTTTTGGTAAAAAATACTTGTTATATTTTCAGTTAATGATTTTCAGTTTTTGAGGAAAATCCTAAGAAAAGTACGATTGATTTTAATAAAATCTTCGCTTGAACGTCGATCAACATAGGGTTTGTATGTAAAATATACAAATTTTAATCGCTAATATTTAAATATTTAGTACTGCGAGAACTATTTAAAAAAACTAGAAAATCGAACGCGCTTTGCGCGCTTCTGTCAGAATGTTTATTATCGACATTTATTGTGTTAAATTAATGCAAAAAAGTGTTAAATTTACAGATAAAAGTGTTAAATATTTAACACCAAATTTTTTGACGCAATGACGCAAAATTTTTTACTTACAGTAAATCATTATAAGATTATTGTTATACTTAAAAATTTTTCTCAAGACCCCAAAAAATTTCATATGAAGTTAATACTTATTTGATTTTAGCGTACCGCATAAACGTCCTTTAACATTTAAAGTTTGAATTTAAAAAATGATATATTTAATTGCAATTTTTCTAGTTTTAAATTTGATATACATATTGTCTAATTTATGAATTGATAATGATAGTAGACTCAACAAACTACCTTTCTAAGAGAAAAAAAGTTAATATTTAGTTTTAATTTAATTATAAAAAAATTGCTAAACTTTTTTTGGCTCAATTGACCCCCTCCTCCCCTATAATGGCAAGCTAAAATAATATAAAATGGGTATCAAATATTCAAGAGAAAAATTTTCTCAAGGTGAAAAAATTTTTTTCTTAGCTGAAGTAGGTCGCTCTGCTTCCCCAAAGAATCTAAAAATCTTGATCAAATATAAAAATTTATTGTATCAAGTATTTATGATAATTTGAATTAAGAAAAAATTCGACCAAGAATAGAATTTCAAAAAAAATTTTTACTTTGGCCAATACAAAACTTCGGTCTTCCTTCAGGCAGCCGAAAATTTTCTTGAGCTAAAAATTTTGTTCTCCAGTCAAGAAATTTTTTTTTCTGTGCAGACATCTGAAAATTTTTGAAATTAAAATTAAATAAATCAATCTTGATAAAAATTTTTTTGTTTTCTAATTCGGACTGATAGATTTTTTTTTAATTTCTAAATATAAAATTATTTCTATAATTTAATTATTTAATAATTTAATTGTTATAAAATTGTATAAATTTGTTTTTCTAAATGAATATAAAAATATTCATATTTATTTTTGGAACTGAACTAAAAATTTTTTTAATTTTTATAACAAATCAATTACATATGATCATTTTCTAAGTACGAAATGATAAATATCAAAGTCAAAATTTTTAATTAATATTCTTTAAAATTTTCGACATTTATTTAGCGAATATTATTGTTTGAAATAGTATTTCTTCCATTTAAAGAATAAATTGTAGCATTTAAATGATAAAATTTATAAAGTGATTATTAAAATCACGATTTTACTGTTTAAAATGTTAATTTTTAGCAGTAATTAATCATTACTGATTAAAAATGTAAATTTGGATTTTCCAAATTTTTTTATACTTTGTTTAGTCGAAGATAAAATAGGATTTTAGATTAGCGCGGTTTGTTTCTGTCCACGGCTATTGAAACAAACGTTCTATTTAACTCATCCACGGACATATTAGATGAAATTCATAATAATTTTCACATTAATTAAACACACACACACACACACACACCGTCGCGGGAATAGTCAGGGAAGCTTCCAACAACCTCAAAACGTCGGAATCTGATGAAAACTCGATTTTCGAAAAACGGGGTAAAAAACAATAACTTCCCGATTTTTGAAAATTTTCAATTTTCTTAGCGGGAAGTTAAAAAAAAATGAGAATCATTAAGCTTGTTTATGAAAAGTTATCATTATCACGTTTACAAAGATTTAGATAGTCAATAGATAGTATTGCTTTCATGAAATAAATTTTTTTCTTTTTTAGTCTGTTTCCTATTAAATTTATTGCAAATTATGCTTAAAACATTCGCTTATAAATTATTTAGATGAGTTTATAGTTTATTTTCTACTTTTAATTGGAAACAAAAATTATGACCGAGTAATACTTATTTGATAATTTTCATAAGGTTATTCCTTTTACGAATAAAATCATAAAATTTTAAGGGCTATCATAATATTATAATACTGATGAATCAATATAAAATTATATGATTATGTTATTGACAGTGAATATTTTATCTCACTATTCTTAAAACGACAGAAGAAATTCCAGTTACTTAACCTCGAGTGTTTGACATCATAAAATAATTACAGAAATCTTTATTTTTAACTCATTCCGAATATGTACTTTAAACTGTTGTTTCACATCTCATTAGTATCGTCATATCATGTATCATTTTTTTTTACTTTTCACAACTCTAGCTAATGAGTTTAGACTTTTAAAATTATTTTCAAAAATTACTAAAAGCTATTAAGTTACTTTAGTACGCATTAAACTTAATCAAACTGAATGAAAAATTCTGCCATTGAAATAAAACAGTAGCACGAATAACTAGAATAGAAATGAAAAAATAAGTGTAGTACGAAATCTGATAAAATATCAGACAATACCATGGAAGTATATCTATACCGTAGATTTAATAGAGTATATTAGGACACTTTAAGCTTCTCACTGAAACGGCTCATTGAATTTTCCTCTTTCTCTCTTGTCTGTATTTACTGATGAAAATACTCGGTGGAACAGGTTTATCAACCGTGGCTGGGTTGGTTAGCCACAATTCCTACCGGGCTTACGATCTACTCGGTAAAATGAACCGTCAACATCAGCATGTCAATCCTTCTCTTGCGTTTACAAGTCATCTTTCGTTTCGTATTGCAAATTTACCAATAAAAATAGTGGAATTTCTCGCTAATAATAATCTCGAGTTTCTAAACAATTATATAACAATAACAATTACAACAACAACAATAATATTAATAATAAAAACAAAAAATAAATGATAAAACTATTCACTCGACCTACTTATGGAAAAAGTAATTTAGTTCAATATTTAAAACGTCTTGAATAATTTAAGGCGAATTTCTTTTAGCTCAACTAATAATTTTCCTGAATTTTTTCGTCTTTTTTAAAGACTTAAAAATCTTCTACATCTTTGCATTATAATGGATATAGTATACAAGCATAAAACAGCAATCAGTCATGCGTGGAATGTCCCTTGATTATCTTGAAGTTACGTGATAAACTCGAAAACGTTCGTACCATGGAACTATAAGATTCGTGTCGGAATTTCTCGGTTATTTGTTTTCATGTCTGATCAATAAGTAGTTACCGAGCTTAGACACTGTGTTAAAATCTGTATTATTGGTGAAATAAAAAGCTTTTAATCATGTTCTCAAAGGTAAATTTTAAGGATATTGCAATGTAATTTTTTTCTTTTGAATTTAGCAACGGTTATCTTCCTGCACTGTTTACACCTACCATGTGTATGGAAGTGAATAAGTAAGTAAGTGAGTGAGTGAGTGTTAGGCCAACAAGAAGTAACGGAAACGTGGGCATACGTGAAATCGTCAAGGATTGTGTGTAGGAGGAATGAGAAAGTCATCAACCTGGACGATTAAGGGAGGATAAGAATTACACATAAAAGTTTTTCATTATAAATTATAATGTTATAATCAGTTGATAAATAGATGTTTGTGTGGTTAAAAATTAATTTTAATTGAAGTAGGTTTAAGATTAAAGATTGGTGAATTTAATGAGAACGATGTAGATGTCAGTTGGCTGATAAATGTGTATGCTCTTCTAACCAGGAGACGATGTTGTGAAGACTGAAAATATTTTAACAAATTTGATCAAATTTTTCAAAAA
Source organism: Cotesia vestalis (assembly GCA_000956155.1). Classification (NCBI taxonomy): domain Eukaryota; kingdom Metazoa; phylum Arthropoda; class Insecta; order Hymenoptera; family Braconidae; genus Cotesia; species Cotesia vestalis. The sequence continues at coordinate 11,828 of JZSA01007897.1, forward strand.
AAATTTTTGTAAAAAAAAAATTTTATTTTTAATTTTTCAAAAAAAATTTTTGTAAAAAAAAAAATTTTATTTTTAATTTTTCAAATTAAATTTTTAAAACTTAAAATTAAAAAAATTTAATTTATCCATTTTATGATTTTTTTTTACAATATTTATATTTAATAACTTAATTATACTTAAAAAAAAATGTACTTTTTGCATTGTTAGTGTTGTTTAGATATTAATCGTTAAATTTGATTTTAATTGTATTTTATTATAAACTATTGGTGTCTTTTTCTTGTTTAGAACTGCCAAATTCCAATTTTTTATTTTTACAATAATTACTTTTTCTGTCTTCAATGAATAACACGTCTTTATACAAAACATCGAGTGTTCAATAATGTAATGTAAATGTAAATGAAACGAAAGAAAAGAAAAAAAAGGATAACTTTTGTCTAAACTTAACGGGGACTTATTGATTGATGGGCATAAAGTTGCCCAATCAATTCTCGGATATATTATTTGTAATTAATCATTCATTTGTATGATAGTCATAGTAATGTTTATGCCGGATTTTAGTCTAAGTCTACTTGGAATATATACGATATGATGATTCTTTATCCAAAGTTGATTAACTTGTTCCTGCTAGTGGTTTTATCTCGAAACTCTTACTCTTACTCTTGGGTTATTTTAGTTTTTTAGTTAGTATCTCTGTAGCAGAGGCTACACGTGCAATCCCCTCACATCCATAATTGCGTAATGGCACAAGCCACGCTTTTATGTCTCAATTACACCGATGGATTCCTGGACGGCAAGATTTATGGATCGAAATTACAACGTGCCGATCGAAATTATACCTTCCTACACCTCCGACGCTTCAGTGTTTTTAGTATTATATCAAATAACCAATATACCTATATATGTATACATACACATATATATAGAGAAATATATGGGTATTTTTTCTGATGATTTACATATTTTTTATTACTACTCAGATCTTATTTCTGCCGTTCAATAACTTTATTCGCGGCCGTGAACTGTAGAATTAATTTTTAAGGTTTATGTGCGAAATTTTTACTGTTAGACTTGAAAATGTAATTGAAGGACCGAAATTTCGCTTTAATAAGTATAATCCAGATTATAATGAGTATAATCCAGATTATAATGAGTATAATCCAGACTATAATGAGTATAACCCAGATTATAATAAGTATAATCTAGATTAAAATGAGTATGATCCAGATTATAATGATTATAATCCAGATTACAAAGAGTATAATCCAGATATCACTCAGTATAATCTGGATTATCGTAGTTACTATCTAAATTTTTTTTTCACCACAGATATCACTGAGTATAATCTGGGATGTTATCCAGTGTCGTAAATTGAGTTTGATATTTTTTTATAAAACTTACTTGAGGATAATGTTCTTGCATTTCTTCATAAGAAAGCCCTTCGCAGACACCAGCATCTAGTTCATTAAGCGCCGCAACATGTTCCTGTGGCGCTTCGATCCCTCGCGCAGTCGCTATTGTCCGTCTGAGACGACTGGTCAGCACTCGGAGGTCTGGGATCTTCATCGAATTGATCCTTGTGGCCAAAGCTTGGGCGTAACGTTCTCCACGGGCGCTAAGAACTGCATCGCCGCCGATTTTTCCGATAACATTGTACTCGCTTTCGCCGTGCTGTAGCAAAAAAAAAAAAATATAAATTTAAATTTTTCTGTTAAATTTTCGATTCCTAGATCAGAAAATTGATCGCCAACTTACTCGAGAAAAGTACAGAGTGTGAGGTTTAGCAGTGACACTCCCAAGATACCCTAGGACACTGGTCTCAACATGTCCCGTGATCTTGTGAGCGCGCATCTCCAAACTGACGGTATCGATGGTGATCCGGGGATAGTTTTTCTCGTCCATGGGTTCCCAGGCGTGAACGTAGTGAGCAACCTTGAGCTTAAGATCCTCCGCAGCTAAGGAAGGATCCATCCCCAAGAAGTCGACGTTGTGCCGAATCACCTCCTGGTAGTTTCGCTCCAGAGCTGCTGGATCCTCGCAGACACATTCGACGAAGAGGATTCGATAGCCCAACTGCTGGGTGAAGTACTCGAATACCTCTCGGCGTTGCTCCTTAGTCACCAGGCAACCGTCCAGGATCTTAATGTGTGTTTAGAGAAAATATAAACAAAACTGCTTTCTCTAAGTCATGAAAATAAGTCATGACTTTTTAAAATCTTTAAATTTGCGTCTTTTTTTTCTTACAGCTACGGTGTTTCCAGATGAAAGCCATCCGGCACAATCCTGCATAGCGTCGCGGGTTGCCAATTGTCTTAGTGCCGAATTTGCCGCATGGTCAGGCCGGAAAAATTCGTGAGTGCCATACAACTCTAGTTTTTTACGACGGTAGTCGCTTACTCGCATCACTGAAAGTAAAATATTAATATTTATAAATTTTTGCCTTGACCATTGATTTTTATAAAAAATCACAGACTTTATTTTATTTCACAAAACTGGACATTAAAATTTCTATAATATTGTTATCAATAAAAAAAGAAAAATTTAATGAATATTGTGTGCAAATAAAACCATAAGCTCAAAGCTTGTGATAAGAATATAATAAATAATTGAGAAAAAAGAACTAGTCAACTTAAATGTGGCAACGCCGCAGAAAAGCACTAATTTGACGCCTGTGGTAATGGTAGTATACTACCTTACAGAAGTTAACGGCATAAAAACAGCCAAACTATAGCACGAGTCAGCGCAACAGAACCCGAACGCACT
>JZSA01007901.1:0-11111 GCA_000956155.1 Cotesia vestalis
AAAAAAATAAAAAGTGCAAAGGGGAGAGACGGAGAGATTGAAAAGGACAAAGTGAGACGGATAATTGAACATATGACTCCTATCCTTTATATCTGTGTAGTCGCAGCCTCGCTTTCTTCATTTTTAGTTTCATCTCTTTGTCACTCTTTAAAATTGCATAATGGACTGCAGACTCAGACTAGTATTTGCAGCACACTACTCGCTGATGAGTACTCTATACCCACCCGGTCAGAGACGGTAGATACTGACAGAAATTTTGGTAAGGGGATCAAGAAGTCTCTTTAATAGCTATAATAAAAGAGAGGATAAAGAAAAAGGTTTAATATAAAAAGGATCTTTTTTTTTTTTTTTTAAGACACGCGATCAAATTTTGTCGTGTGTTAGACGTGTGTATCTCACATATCTCTATAATGTATATATTGGTCGAAAATGCAATAATCATAATTGTTGAATAAAAAAATAAAAGTTTTAGGTATTGATTACTGAAGCAAAAATTTTATTTATAATTTAATACAAAATGAATCACTGGCCTCTGTTAAGATGGAATTTATTACACGGTAACGAGCACATGTACGCGATAAAATTCAACTAATATCAGGGTGTTGTAGTTTGTTATACAGAAACTCCTGTTATGTTATATTAGACTGAATACTGTATATTATATTACGGATACGAAACGCAACGCAGCATGTATATATAATAAGAATGCAAATGTTTTATGAAACACCTGGCGACTTACTTTTGCATATAAATTTTTTTGTTTTTTTAAAAACTCAGACTTATGGGTCCCAGTACACACGCGTAATTACCATTGTTTTACATATTAATACAACAAATTAAAAAAATAAAATAAACAAAAATTTTTCGAGAATAAAAAGAGTTGAAATTTGTGGATCGATTAATATAAGAGTAATGAGGAAAAAGGAGATAAATGTTTAGTTGTATCCGGCGAACAGAAACAGAACTGGTAGGAACGGATCGAAAACGGATAGCAACACCCATTAGGTGTAATATATTTATTTTATTTTGGTATTATGTATACTGATGTACTGATTCTTGATTTTGAAAATAAGTTTTAGCGAGGCACAAGCAACCAAGGACTTTTGAGAGATGAGACAGTGGGAATAAAGTACGATATCGAAGCCGGACGGAAAGATGCGGTGGTAAAACTTCCTGTTAATGCACGTGACTGTTTGTCCTGCACGCGTCCTCGGTCACGTGGATAAGACATTGCTTTTTGTTGCTGTGTTTACTATATTTCTAAGTATTCCCAAATTCCTCAAATCAAAATAAAAAAATCTTTTTATAGAATTTATCAATCATGGAAACATAAAATCTCATATTATCGATCGATAGGAAGAGCCGAAAATTTAGTTTTTTTATTTTGTTATATATTTAATTGAGTGAAATTGAATAAAGCAAACATGCATATATATCAACTGGACAGTAGAGGCGGTCGGTGAATAAAAAGCTCTTAATTTCTTATTTCTTACAAAAACACTAGACAGTTAAAGTTGATTGGTATCACTCCCCCAAGCCCCCAATGATCGAGGCTCTCAGAGAGCATCTCGTGGGCAATTTCGTGTAACAGTTGGTGTAACACAATCGTCAATAATTGACTGGGCATTGTCCGAGTGGTCATCGCGCGAATACATTCTGATAATTTTAACGCCCTTCTTTTTCTCTCTTTCTCTCTTGCGATCCTTGATCCTTGATCATTGAACTTCTTTGTCTTGGTACTTTACGATTTGTTTGTCCATCACTCAAGGACACTTGGACAATTGAAAATATTAATTTATCACCGATACCGTTACAGCCATTAATTTCTCATATCTATATCCCGCACTATAGATAGATATTATTTTTATTACAATATTATTGTACCAAAGTATAATTTTCGGGGACGTTATGGATAATGTTTGGAGTCGTAAATTTGCAAAGTGACCCAATTGACCAAGGGGTCCATCCAGCATCAACAAATATTATATATGTCATTTTAAAATAATCGATTTAAATTCTCTATAATAATAATAATAGTTAATATTATTTCTTGTTTTATTTATTTTTTTTTTTTCGTTTGCATGGGTTAACAATTTATCAAAATAATCTAAAAATCAAAAGCTTTGACACGTAAAATCGGTCAATTAAAATAAATGAATAGAAGCTTGACAACAAAATCATTGGGGATTAAGTGGATCCTAACACGAATCAAAAATTTTTTCGTCTCTTTAATCTCTATTGGCAAGTCACGAAAAATCAACCTTTATATTTTATGTTGTAGTTAGTGTTAGTGTTAGATGACCATCTGTAGCCTGTAAATGTTACTCCAGAGCCAGAATAATAAAATTGTTACACGCATTAACAGCTTTTGAGCTGTACGGAAAAGTAAAATCTTTGTTATAGAAAAAAATACGTCGGATAAGGGTAAGGGGAGCCAATTAAATCTGTGTAATTAAATTGATCAAGAGAAGGTACAGTTTAATCAGTTTATACGGTAATTAAATGACCCACCCATTCGCGATATATATATATATATATATTTAGGTACCACCAAACCAAACTTTTCTCCCTTCTGGCTTCAACTTATTTTACTTTTAGACATTTACATATTATTCAAATTTATGTTGTCCATTGTTTTATGTTTTGTGTATACATTATTTATACTTTTATATGTATACCCTATAGATTCACTGGAGAACAACGAACCGCTATTAGATTTTTTTTTCTCACATCGAGCGACCCTCCATTTTTGGGGTTACTTTTTTTCCTTTTTCAAAATATAAAAATAATATAAATTTAGTATTGTAAAGTTTTAATGTATAAATGTTTGATATTGATATTGATATTGATATGAAACGTCTTTATTGGAAGGTTTTCATCCAAAGCAAACCCCTGATAATAATTTTAAGTAACCCCAGTTGAATTTGCGGGGCGATTCGATGCGGTTTTAATAATTGACAATTCAATAATCCACGTTAAGTGAAAACAAGTGAGTTTAAATGTCGTGTGCAATACAAATCTATTAATGTTACTTTAAATAATAATGATGATGATTGTAGAAATAGAAAGAAAAAGTATCAATGTTAATATTTAGATTTTTTTTCATATGTCCTGGATACGTTTCGAGATATAGGCGTGATTTTAATGAGTGACAGCTGTCAGAACAAAATTTTTATGTGGAACGAATAAAAGGGATCATAATTATTAGGGTTGTAGGCTCACTGCCCTGGCGATTATAATTTAAACAAATTCATTAATTATTCAGGACATTTTTGGGTCGACCAAAATTTTATCTCTGAATTATAAAAAGTTGCTTAAAACAAATGTCCGGTGGCTTTTTTAATTTTAATTCGCTTTTAAAAAGTAATAAAAAGTGAGTAGTATCAAGTTTGTAATCAAAGATCAATAGATGAGTGATGCGCGTCAATTATAATATGTGTTACCAAGCACTACCGTACAGTGTAATAGAAATCTATATACATTGTATATAGATATAACTGTGAGAGTGTATGAGTGAGAGAAATGTTGGGCTACTGAGAGATTACCCAAGTGGATGGATAAAAGAGCGGAGGAAAAAAGATGGAAACACACAAAAAGAGAATCTAGTCCAATCGATCATGGCGAAAAATTTTACAGTTTCACAAGGTTTACATTGTCCTGAATTGCGGTCCTTTGATCGATGAGTTTTCGATAAAAATTTCATGTATTGTACAGCAGTGACGTGCTTCCTTTTTTTATTCCAATTTAAACTAACATTGTTATGCTAATCGGTTTTTTCGATTCAAATATTTCAAATCTATATATAAAAAATGTTTTCATTTTTACAATAAATATTTAATAATAAATTTTTTTCTATTAACTCAAAAGTATTTAATAATGTCTATAGCGATTGTAATTAATTAACAAATTATTCAAATTTAAAATTTTTTCAATAAAATACACGATTGCGATTAAAAATTACCAAGCTGTAAAAATTTTAACAATAGACTACGTTTTTTTTATTATTTTTTATTTTCGAGACTTATCGATTAATTAAGGTCAATACCACTTTGCTAATTCTTAGATGAGGTGTAAAATTAGCAAACCAACAACTATAATATTGGCGTACACTGCAGAGCCATCTCAGAACCGATGCTTAAACTTTGTAACTTTTTTAACTGATGGTAAGCTTTTTGAGTTCCCTGTTCTCGGTATATGATGAACATATGAACAACATTTTTTTAAGCATCTTCAGTTGGTGGATCGAACGATTATTAAAAACTTTTGCCTGAGCTTAAAAAGTGGCTCCATTTGTTGAAATTTCTTAAAACTTTTTAGTAATTTCTTCGGTAAAATAGTACTGATAAATATTTTAAACTTATAATTCAGAGTTGAAATTAATAAACAATTTTTAAATTGTAAAATTACTTAAATTTCTTTGCTCGAGACACCCAATCATTACGATTTTTATTAATATATATATTTATCATCTTATCAGAAAAAAAAAAAAATCAAAACTGTAAAAATTAGGATTATTTTTCAATTAAAAAAAAAAAAAAAAAAAAAAAATTAGGCTGAAGAAGAAGCCCGTTCTCTCCAGAAGAAAATCCAGACCATCGAAAATGATCTCGATCAAACCCAAGAAGCGTTCATGCAAGTAAACGCTAAATTGGAAGAGAAAGATAAGGCTCTTCAGAATGTAAGTTTTCTTTTAGTTATTTTAATTAATTAATTTTACTCGAAAAAAATTAAATAATATTATGAATTATTGTTATTTTTTTCACAAAAATTTATCTATTGATTCAAAAATTTTTTATACATACCCACAAAATAATCTTTTAAGAATTAAGGTAAGTATATTTATAGAATAAATTTTTAAAAATTCTCGATAATATAGCTGTAGAAAAATTTGAAATTTTTAAAAATATTTTCCTCACAATAAAAACTTATACATCGAAATAAAAATAAAAATAAAAAATAATAAACTCCAATAACCAATCAATTGACACAATTGACCAGTAAATTGACTAGCCGTAAAGTGGCGCCCTCAGTGAATTTTTACCAACCGAGCATCAACAATTAGTTCGAAAGGAATCCGAGTCAGGGCGCGAGTATTAAATAACGAGCAGCACGTTGGTAGTACGGAGGGGATGCCGGAAGGTATTACTGCGTGAGAGATGTTACACGCACACAGTGATGCGTAGACAAGTCGTGCTGACTGTTTTGAGCATTGACAAGTCAGGAAAGTTACAAGTGGGGGGGTGACAATCGTGTCCATGTAATCTTCCAACACAATTTTAACAGCTGAAAATGCCTGTTCAGATACAAGATACCTAACCAGAGTATCAAAGAGAAAGATAAAAAGAGACGACAGTTACTACAAAATGGCGTTAACAATTCTGGTGCAGTGGTAGCAGTGCGCCTTCGAGCTGCCGGAGATCTCCAGAGATCGCACTACAGCGGTTGTTTTAATTTCGCTGGGTCACTAGGTTGGTAGGGAGATTCTTCCTATTGTTATTGTTGGTATTGCTTTATAGTTTGTTATTGTTATTGTTATTGTTACTGTTGTTGTTTAAATTTACCACCTGGTCTATCAACAGTCTCAATTACTGTATTATTAAAAATCATTTAAAATAAAAAATACTGAACATGGATCAAACATTAACGTCAACGACACGGCGACGTGGGCACCAACATCATCCGCGACACGCGACCAGAAGAAGACTCGACATATCCAACAGAGGACCCGCGCAGTGTGGCCCTGTTGCTGTTGATAAAAATTTAACACAAATACAGAATTTTATTGAACCAGATGACAAGTCCCAAAAGTTTGTCACTTTGTCAGTATCTTTGGACCACCCTTGTCCTGATGTCAGTAACCTTCCAGGACAGTTTAACAAATCTGATGATTTGCTCGAATTAAGGCCCGCGCAGTGTGGCCGGACCAAAGATAAAAACGAGTCTACTGATAACGATCTGGGTCGCAGGGTTAACTTACAACAAGTCAAGGACAACAGAGATAGCAATAATACAACTAATAACAGTGATAAAAGAATTGATTTTGATTTTAATTTTGATTTCAATGAGCTAAAAGGATCAAGTAGTCCCGAGCCTGAGCACGCGGTCGCAAGGGCTCGCGGTGACGGTCATTCTGATGATGAAGCGCCCAATGAAGAAGATCCTGAGTTATTAGAACTTGCTAAACTTAGGTGTCCCAGTGAGAGGACTGAAGTCACCGCTGAAAGAGAGGCCAGGAGGAGGAAGAGATGCGCTGATTATCCAGGACTCGCTTTTGGGTCCTCGATTTTCTCCAGCGACACTATGATCAAGTTCAGCCTTATAAGAAATGAACTTCAGAATATCATGGGCAATCAGCTTAAAAGGGTAATTATTTGAGGTTTTTAATTCGGCTGAGTCATTTTAATTCTCACGTGGAGAGTCACGTGGTCCTATGGTTATTGGAGTTATTGTTTTTTTTTTTTTTTTTTTTTTTTTTTTTTTTTAATATTTTTTAAGTTGGTACACTTACATTTTTATCTGATAATTTTTGATAATATTGATTTATTTAAATAAATCAAATCAAATTCAGACGTCTAGTACTTAAATAAAATATTTAAATAATTAATATCATTTTATAATAAGTGTGTTAAAAGTATTATTTGTAATACTTGACACTTAAAACTCTTTACCAGGATTAGTAATAATGTCACTAGTCTGTGAATCAGCAAATCGGCAACGGTTTCACTAAATACCGTTTAATTTGAATGCCAAGTACTTTCTACAAATGCGTTACGGGAATCGAGATACGTACCGGAATAACTTATTTGAATTTAGATTATTTTTTTAGTCAGATAAATAAAATAGAATAGTTACATTAGAGGTTGATTCGGGTACATCTGGTATTTTGTAATGTCGAGCTAAAAATATTCAAACCAACTTGATCCAGTGACTTAAAAATATATATATATATATATATAACGCAGGTACTTGCGTAAGATTGTTCGAGAATATTATACGTCCTCTAAAATTATTTATTAAATTTTTATTATTGTTTATAAATTCCGATTTTCGTATTTTTAGCTTTAATTTTTACCAACAAAAAACTCGACAATTAACATTGACCTTAAATTACATTGATGGCAGAGTTAAGTGGTCTAGAGTCTCTTTTAAATTTGTAAAAAAAAAAATAATGAGTAAATAATTCGCGGATTTTAATAGAATACTTCGGGCAAAAAAAAAAATGATGAGTAATGCTGCAATGGGCCTGCTTTTATGATTCTTCTTTGAATAATACTCGGTATTATTCTTAATATATTTGGCTGCAATCCAGATGAGAGGATGTTTAAAAGTGCTCGCTGTTGCTTTTCACAGCTGTACGACCCAAAATAAATCATGAAAGGAAAAGGAAAAGGAGCAACGTATTTTTTAATATTGTTATGCATAGAAATGATTGACTGTTCTATAGGTACTTTCAAATACTTAAGATTTTTTAGTTAAATATTTATGGAGAAAAATAATTTTTTTTGTTTTTAAAATTCTTAGACTTGTAATTAAATTTTTTCTATAATCAGAAACTTTAATTTTAGGAAAGTAAAAGTACTATTTTATCAAACAGTAATTAAGAATATAAAGATTAATTTTTTTTTAATTGCTGGTAATTAGTTCCCCTTAATAAATGGGTCGGTTTAGATAAAGTTAAATTACTCTTATCACTTATCACTAATTTTTATGTAATTGAAAAAATTAATTTTTTTTTTTTCGTTACACTTAAACTGTTGTTTTAAAAAAACTCCACAGTTTATTCATAAGATTTTCTTTAAAAATAAAAAATTTTAACTGATAATTCTTTAAACCAAAAAATTTTGTTTTAAATAAATTATTCATACAACAAGAATTTGTAAATTTACAATAGCAATGAATCACTTGATAAAATGGAGCAATAATAATTACACGATGATGTAATCTTTCATTAAAAAAAAAAATTAATAATAATAATCTAAGAGAATCTAAATGTACAAATTTTTTAATATAAAACGCACATCAAAAATCTAGCAGAAGAACCCACACAACACCTACACAGAAAATCCACAAACATATGTTTTTTATTTTATCACTAAAACATATCCCCCATTCATTACAATTACATCAAGTATACTGGTGTACTGTAAAGCGTATTACACATTAATCATCCATAATAATAATAATAATAATAATAATAATAATCATCATCATCATCATCATATGTAAAAAGTGTATAAAATAAAATAAAAACGCAAAAAGTCAGAACAATGTTCAAATTGTCGGGAATTCAAACGATGGGCGCGCACATGACGGGCGCGGTATTTCCGGGCATGCCACCGCGGCACTGCCTACCAGCTGGATCCTTAACAATAAATAATTCCTTAAAAATAAATTAACTGATCACAAATTGACAAATTGACTCTAATTGACAATTTTTAATTTATAACTATCCGCGAGCATTAAATTCGGGTGGTTTAAAAAATCACTGTAAATAATTTTCTCGAACTATTTTTTGTGACGCCAAAGTCATGATGCGCGGTAACTACTTTAAAATTAAGAGTGCGCATGCGCTTGGCGTCCTATAGCTGGAGTCCGCCATCTTAAGCCGAAATCAGTCAGTGGTCGACGGTTTAGAGTATAGTCGACTAATTCCTTTCAATCATTCCATCGTTTATTTAACAAATAATAATAATAATAATAATATTAATAATATAATATTTAATACATTCCGATAGATTTATTAGCAAAAATTTGTATTAAATAATTCAATAGTTAGCTAAAAGAGAGATTGGTATTGTAATAAAATATTTTTTTCCAACAATTCCGGTGTTTTGACCGCGACTCTGCCAGTGACAAGTTCCAAGTGCTTGCTATTGGAATAAAAAAAATAACGTACATTGTTGATTATTATTAAATTATAAATATAAAATAATGGCGATGCAAGTGCAAGGCACGATCCTCGATGTTCTCAAAAAGAAAATGCGACAAACTAAAGAGGAAATGGAAAAATATAAGGATGAGTGTGATGAGTATCAGAAACGGTTGCAAGTGGAAGTGATGCGACGTGAGGAAGTGAGTTTTTTTATTTTAGGGTTACTTTTTATTTTTTATTTATTTATTTTTTTTTTTTTTTATTTTTTCATTACTATTATTTAAAATTTTATATTTTTTGTTAATGTTTTAATTTTTATCTTTGAGGTAATTAAAAATTAACGGCGTCTGTGTTTGAAAAAATCGATCGAGTTGAGTCGCCAAGCAGATACGTTTCGGGGGAGGGGCGATTTTTATTTACTTTCGATGGAAATTTTAATGGCGATATATATACATGAAACTTTGGAATTACATGATTGATTTTTAGGAATGGCGTGTAAAGTTGATCTCAAGTTAGAATTTAGATTTATTTTTATAAAAGTTTCAGTGAAAATGTAAAATTTTTAAGCAATTGAGATTTATTTATTATATCAAGTGAAATAGAATGAAATTGTGACTACCTGGAAGAGGAAGCTAACTCAACCGGCTTTGCTCGTGAACCGTGGAATCTAGTAATCACAGCTTGTAATTGGTCACGCATTTACACGCAAGCGCGTTTGTCGAGTTTTGCTTGCTCAAAACACCTGATAGCACTTTTTATAATGGTTATTATTGTAATTACTTTTGGAGTTAAATTTTTTGACCTTTCTGGTTAATTCATATTTAAACTTTTATTTTTATATATTTTAGAGTTTTGTATTTTTATCTGTAGAAATTTATTCATTCATTATTTTTGTTTTGATACTATTTTTAATAAATTAAATAAATTAAATAAATTTTCTTTTAAAAAATTTATTTAAATTCATTTTTTAAAATAGTAATTTCAATTTAATAATCCAAAAGTAATTACTCCAATATAAAATTCAAAATTTATAATTGTTAAAAATATTCCAAAAATTCTTATAACTAAACTAAAAAACTCAGGGTTATGTCGTTTCATTTTTTATAAATGTACCCAGTCAAAATACCATTAAAATCAATAGTTCAGTCATGTATTTAGAAAGGATTACTATGTGGTACAAGTGAAACCTATGGAAGAATCTTATGACAGTATTTTATTACATTACGTCTTAACATTACCCCTCTCACTACTATATACAGAAAACTATTTATACTATTTATTGTAAATATATTTTCTTTCTCTTTCATTACACATACACAACTGCAGATCGAGGAGAGGATGATGAAACCCACGGAACTTGACCCAACAACTTACCTACCGGTTTCTCAAATATATACACATATACACATCCAGATATATATATATATCAACATATTTTTATACAGTATTTATATATACTTGTACATTGAATGTATTGGTCATGTAAATAATTCGAGGTCACACTTACGTAATTATTTTAAATATTTGTCATTTAAGTTAAATTCCAATTTTATAACGAGAAATATTTTGCAAAAAATTTTTAAATTATCAATATTATCATGATTATTGGTATAATTGTATTGTCAAAAAATGTATAGTCGACAATAATAATAATACTTAAATCAAACTCCAAAAAAGGAAATATTTTAAATGATATCAATAATCAAGACATTACTTTTAATACATATGTATCACAAATGTCCAAATGACATCTTTATTTAATAACCAATTTGATTGATGATTATGATTACAATCGAGTTTATTATTTAGTAATTGACGTGATTGATATTTTAAATTCTGATGTTGATAAATTGATTCATTTATTTTCTCTTTCTTTCTCAATTCCAATACAATTGTAGTATTATAATTTTAGTTTCAGAAAGTTAACACAGATATTGTAAGACCAATTGTCGCAATAGATTTGCGAGCATTTAATAATCATCTATTAACTATTAACTAATAAACAAACTAAACTGAAAGGTAACTGAACTTAAAAAGGTGACACGTCTATTCATCCCGTGAATTGGCTCTAATTCTGTTCACGTTATCACGTATTGTAATAATCAGCCGGAGGCATCACTGCTCTGCTAGGCTAATGTTTAACTTTAGCTTTAATACGCCATAATTGCATAATTTTTCGAGCGTATGTATTTATAAATGCATTTATTAGCTCATCGCTCGCCGTAAGTAAATTACCTTA
>JZSA01007903.1:0-24211 GCA_000956155.1 Cotesia vestalis
TTAATAAAATAATTATTTTGTAATAAATAATAAATTTTTTCAAGTATTATCATACTAATTTAATTTATCAAAAAATTAATAATAAAAAATGATAAATTACAAAAAAAAAAAATTACCAATTATAAGAGTTTGCTGACATTTATAATAAATAGCTCTACAAAATAATTAATAAAAATTTTTCGAAGGGATTTTTTATTAAATTAACCCTCAATATTCACACAGTCACTTCTCTATGACTTTTCATAATTTATATCAAAGTCAATGTAATCATTAATACACTACAAAGTTTTATAAAAAAAAAAAAATCGTGTCAAGAATATACACCCCGTTAAATTTTAATTGGATAATATTATCCATTGAAACTGACATCTGGAGTTCGCGTGCAGTGTTATACTATTTATCACAGATCACAGAGCACAGGAGTAATCTTGAGAAATTTTATTAATATTTTTCTTCTCTTTATTAATAATAATGATGAATGAAAGTTTATGAACGGAGAAAGAAAGTAGGGAGGAAAAGAGATAAAATGAACGAACGCAGTATACTGTGTGCTCCAATCAATGAATGCCGGCAGATATATGAATTAAATCTACTGACAGATGCGCAATACATAATAAATTATTCTCCGGTTTTTATTTTCACTTTAAACTAGATAATATTTAGAAATTCATTCAAGACTTTTAAATTTATGTTTCAAGATTCAGTTTATCATTTAATCAAATAAATTAGATGATTTGTTTATTTATTTATTAGTTGCTAAAAAATTAATCACTTAGTACCTTTAATTTCTGTTTTCGACAAACTAGCGATAACGACTGACTTATAAACGGATAAAATAAATATTTTTATAAAAGTTTTGAAATTTATACGATCTCTACTACAGGAGCGTCGTGTGCTTACGCTCACATTCATCGCCATATTTTTAACGATCGAGTTCACTGACACGAAAAAACGAGAGTGAACATTCCTGCGCAAGTCTCACATACAAACTGGTGCTGGTTAAAGCGGTTTCGAGGTGCGAGTGCCAGCTTCGGCGCGCTCTGGCTCGTTGTAGACTAAGTAAGTGTGGGAGTCAATTTCAACCAATTGGATTCTCCCATTCAACAAAAGTTTTATCACGTGGTAAAGTTTGCGGTTATACCGAAAAAATCCGCGGGAACGATAATATAACCCATACCATGTGCAAAAAGATTATACGGTAGAAGTACCGGTTGCGGAATTTTCAGTACCAGTTCTGGACACTTTGCGCAAGAACATCACAGATGTTTCTGCCGTATCAAGCGTGGCTTCAATAACACCTTTAACAACTGTTTTTTTTTGCGGCTTCAAATTTTTCAGAGGATAATAAATACTGTAAATCCGCGGTCAATATCAAAATAACCACGTTCCGTGTTTATTCAGACTCTTTCAACCTTCAAAAAAAATAAATAACAGTTAGTATGAATTATATAACCAATATCAGCAAACATATTTATGTTAAAATAATCCGTACTGTATCACCTTGACTTATGTAACCTTCTGTTATCATACTATTCATTGCTAATTTCGATTCCAGCCACAAGCTTATATTTTATGTGTGAGAATACTCGAGTGATAATAAAAAAAATTTTATGAGAATACTTTCAGCCATCAGACATTTGATAATTAATCTATATTATTTAGAGAGAATTGCTAGATAAAATATTGCAAGAAAAATGTTAAATTATTTACCTATGCTTAGGGGATGAGGACATCCCCTCGGTAACCGGCAGCAAGGAGATTGGTAGCACAGATTTATCTTGATTTTGCTGAGTAATTAAGTAAATCCTTTCCAATGAAATAGTTTTACTGTCGTCATTTGAATTCCCGTAACCAACATCACTTATGTACCACTGTGATAAAGGTGCACCAGTACTTCCTAGAATAAAAAAAATTACACTCACATTAATAAAAAGATATCTTCATAATGTAATATAAAAATAACACTAACAGTAATCATGATCATGAATAATAATTATATCAATTAAAACCGCATACAGTTCTCTAAATTTAATTACTCAGACTCGGACTATTCATAATAATCATAATCAAGGATTGAAAAAAGAAATCCACGTACACAATTGGTCTTCTTAAGACCCTAACAAAGGCAACATGATTCACCACACTCGTCATCGTTTCGTTCATGGGAATAAATCACACGTTTCGTTGATTCTTCACCGTTTCATAGTTCTATTTATTTTATTACGTATCTATATAATTATTCGCCATTATAATACTGAAATTAGCAGACATCTTACAATTTTTTTTTTATATCAAATTAATTATTATAAAAAAAAATCATTTTAAAAAATTCTCTGTTATAATCTTTTAAAATTTCTGCTTATAGAATTTTTCTACTAAATTTTTTTCATTATAATTCAATTGTTATAAAATTCTGAAAAATTGTTAATTTCAGTATCATTGACATTGTAATACTGAAATTAACAAACATCTTACAATTTTTTAATTTTCATAATAAATTAATTATTGCAAAAAAAAAAATTTTTTTTAATTCGCACTGATAATTTTTTTAAATTTCTACATATGGAATTTTTTTACTAAATTTTTTTTTTATCATTATTAATGAGAATAAATTTAGCAGATGTTTAATAATTTAAAAATTTTTTTTTAACAAATAAATTATGGCAAAAAAAATTAGGAATAAAATTAACATTTAGAAATTTTAAAAAATTAAAAATGCAATTTTTAAAAAATAATTTTTTTGTTGAATAAAATTTTAAAACTTTCTAGTGACTGCTAACTTTAATACCGTTTGTTGTTATTATTATTATTATTATTATTATTATTATTATTATTATTATTATTATTATTATAATCTAAAAAATTGTTAAATGTCTTTTAAATTAAGTATAATTCGCCATTTTTAATAAGTAAAAAATAAAGAAGCTAAAAAAAATACGAGTTTAATTACCGAGTGCATTGTATCTTTATTTTTAATTGTAATACGTTAATTATAGCTAAGGTCATTAAGTTGTATGATAAAAATTTAAAACGGAAACGGAGCAAAATTGAGATAACTCAACCGATTAAAAAATAATATAATACCTACACAGTATACTATACTACAAGAAAAGCAGAATTACGATGATGCTTCTTATATTTTTAGTAGCCAGTAGCTAGGTAAGTCAAAAGCACAAGCTGAGAGTGAGTAAACGGATGAAAAACTGAACTGAATGAATGAGCGAGATAAAAATGTAAGAAAAAAAAGATAGAACCGTCGGCTTCCTATCCTCAAACAGGAAGTAAACATTGGTCTAATTTTATGAACGGAACACGAAAGTAGAGAGGGCACGACGAGATAGAACGAGACGGAGCGCAGAGTGAGCAGATGCAGTGTGCTTAGCTGTGTGCTGTGTTTTGTGCCATTCTACCAAGTGCTTCAATATCAATGAATTTCTAAGCCGGCAGATATATGAATTAAATTTTATGACAAATGCGCAATACTCTATAAATTATTCGCACGTTTTTATTTTAACCTAAAAAATATAAAAAAATAACTTAACAGCGACTTAAATTATATAAATTAATAATACTGAAGTTAGTCTTAACAATCAGCTGTTAATTTAAAAAATTTTTTTAATAAATCAATTACGATAAAAAAATGCTTCTAAAAATTTTTAATTGTAATTTTTATTAATTTATGCATGTGAAATTTTTTAATCTAATTTCTTTTATAATAATTTGATTGCTGTAATTATCTAAAAAAATTTTTATAAATAACAATGAAGTTGGCAGATGTTAAAAATTTTTTTGGAATTTTATAGCAATTAAATTATTAAAAAAAAAAAATTAATTAAAAATTTTCACATGTGAAAATTAATAAAAGTTACAAGTGAAAATTTTTAGAAGCATTTTTTTATTGTAATTATTGTAATTAAAGTTGAAAAAATTTTTAAAATTGACAGCTGACCGCTAACTTCAGTATTATCATATAAATTAAAAGTTTTTTTTATTTATAACTTTTATAACCAAGCTTGGAGTTTATTTATATGATTATTTTTATAAAACTAATTAAACCGTACCTTCAACTGCTGATAAAATAATAAAAACAACTGATAGATGGATTGATAAAATAATAATGTTTGTATTATTATTATTAAAAGAAAATTTATAATTTCTGCGATCCAGATCTCTTTTTCTACTACAGGATCGCGGTGTGCTCACGCTCACATTCATCGCCATATTTTTAACGATTGAGTTCACTGACACGAAAAAACGAGAGTGAACATTCCTGCGCAAGTCTTACACACAAACTGCTGGCGCTGGTTTTTAAGCGGGTGAAGCGCTCGCGATTCGCTCCCGAGTGGCTGCTTCCGCGCATCCGAGTGGGGGCCAAGTCACCGCCAATTAGATCCTCTCATTTAGGCTAAGTTTCGTCACGTGGTTAACGCGGTTTTATTTGTCGAAGAAATCCGCGGGAAACACGATTCAAGACTTGGGTGGAAAAAGATAGAGATTGTTTGAACAAAAATTAATGTAACCAGCGCAAATATTTCGGTTGACGTTTTTATGAATAATTACTTTTTAATTAAATTAATTTAATTTGATTTATAATTAAAGTTGTAATTTCAAGGTATTTATTTTGGGTGAGTGTTGAAATTTTTTAGAATGTCTGTCATTTCTTCTAATTATTGGGAATTTTAGTTTTTTAATTTTCTAGGTTTAAAATTTTAAATTGCTCTTTATTTTTATGGATAAAAAATAAAAACGCGTTAAAATTTATTAAATTTATCTCAAAATTTCAATCAAGCTGAGTTGAAAAAAAATTTTAATTTCAATGTATTGAAATATAAAAATTACTTAAGAATAATATCAATTTGTTTTTATTAATTAAAAAAATACAAAAAGTACATTAGTATTATTAAAAATTTTTACTCTTTCTAAAGTAAGTAAATTTCACTTCTGCAATTTCAAATTCTCTTGGTTTAGAATCTTTTAAGATAAAAGTATTCAATTTTCTTATAAATAAGAAAATAAATGAATTAAGTCGATTGTTCTCCATCTAAAATTGCAATCAATAATATTATAACTTAATTTTAATTATAAGAGAAAAATTTTAATAAATTTAATAATTGTCGAATAAAAAAATATAATACTTGATTTAAAATAATTTCAACACTTTAAATCTGTCAAATTATGTAAAAAATTTTGTGTAGGAAAAAACTAATGATTCTGTGTAAAAAAAAAAAAATTTTTGTGTGAATTATTTGCAAGTTCTTATTACTCATAATTTTAACGCGTGTTTTTTTAAATGACATGTATTTTATTACTTTAAAAGCGTATTGTCACGGATAACTCAAGTACGTTAGCTTAAATTACTAATTACAGCCAGTGATTGCTGTCTAGATATAAAAGCGACAATGACAGTTGAATTTGAATAATTTTCTTACGTCTATCATAATCATCGTCATCATCATCATCGCTGTAATCTTTAAACTTAATTTATCACTTATACTTACAATTATCGTCAGTAGCAATTTAATTGTTTGTTATTAAACGTAAAAAATAAATAGTGAAATAAAATACTTATTTATTTTTGTCTGAAGAATAGATTTCCCGGATGAGGCACGTTGGAATGCGTGCTTGTCAACATGTTCTACTTGAAATAATTCAATCCGCCAACAGTTTTAACAGTTGGAACTAATACTATTAAAAGTACAGCTTGATTCCAATGTACTCAATAGTTAACTCATTCCAATTTCCAATTCAAGTAAAGTCTCACCGTGTCTACATGACTGCTATCTTGTATTGGTTTTTGCAATATTGAGTATCGCAGAAAAATAAATACGACAAAGACATTGAAGGTTGTCGCTTGCGGCTTGTTTACCTGGAAAAAAATAAGAGGAATAAATAACGCTAAAAAAATTTTAACCACTAGAAAAATAAATAATTATTATTTATAATAATAACAACAATAATAAATATTTCTAGTGACATTTATAATTCAACGCTCAGTATATAACTAAACTCATTATTTATCATTGTGTAAATATTTAATTTTGAGATAATTTAAATTTAAACATTCAAGTTTAACTTGACAAGTATTTCATTTATGAGTTTACAAATATGTTACCTGCCATCACGATATTACAATAAATACACTTGCAAGGTATTAATATTTAATGTAAGGATAAATAATACATATGTAAAGTTAAAGAAAAACTAGACGTCACCTGTGTAAAGTGTTTTTAATTAAATACTATCCAATAGACAGAGTTACTTAATTGTATTTTGCATCGGACTGGACTTGATTAATCATAAAAGTTGTTATGGTATTTATTATCTGATATAAATAAAAATTGATATCAAAAACAAGTAGTGTCATAAATATTTAATGGCATTATCAATCACGTGTTGGTTGTTTGTAAGTATACACGTGCTGTTGACAAAAAATAATAATTAAAAAATAAAATAATAGATATTTAAAAATAGTAAGTGAGTATGCTTTTGATCAATTGACACTTATTCAATATCTAACGGATTTAATTTATTCTATTCATGTGACCAAACAGGTTAAATTGGATTATACAACTGACGGCTCGCTACCAAAATGGATGAAGAATAAAAGAAGAAAGAGAGCATTGAACTTTATGTATTTAATTAAACGTGAATGGTATTTATATATGTGTCTGTATATATATTTCCGCGAATGCTGTAATAATAAAAATAATGCACATAAACAACGTTCAAGACAGAGTATCAAGCATTGAGGAGTTACTACATTGGTTCATAATGCCAACAGACATCAGCAGAAACAGCAACAGCAGTCCAGGTGCAGTTATAATTAGAGCTAGCGGATAGTTCAAGTGCGAAGGGGCCATAGCACGAGTAAACCCAGCTGAAGTGAAGCATTCGTGTGTTGAGGTCTCGAGTCAGCTCTCTTACTCTTTACTTAACTCAAAGTTTACTTTAACAACTAGAGACTAGAGACTAGAGAAGATATCCAGCAACGACGTGGGCAATTATTGCGGTTTCTACTCGATCAGTATCGTAAATCATGTCAGATGAGATTGGTACCGGTCGATCGATGTTTATGTGCTCAAGTATAAAAATATTCTAAACAAATAACACTGAAGTTGACAGATATTAAAAATTTTTTTGGAGTTTAATAGCAATTAAATTATTAAAAAAAAAAAATTTATTAAAAAGTTTCACATGTGAAAATTAATAAAAATTACAAGTGAAAATTTTTAGAAGCATTTTTTAATTGTAATTAATTTAAAAAAAAAATTTTTTAAATTAACAGCTGACCGCTAACTTCAGTATTATTTAAAACAATTAAATTTAAACGTACCAGATTTAAATTTACAGTAATTAATATTAATTATTATCACTTTTTAATAGTTTAAATGCATTTAATGATAATTAATAGATAATATAATTAAAATGACAAGCACGTGTGACTTGAGACAAGAGGAATCATCGTCAGTTATTAAAAGTGACTTGGGACGTGCTACGAGAATGGCAAGATTAAAATTTCTCGTTGGATTAAATGCTACTGATGATGATACTCCAAAAGATAACATCGAATATGAGCGAGAAGACCTTCCAAATGTAAATAAACAACTCGAAAGCATTAGTGCGTACAGCAACGTTAATGCAAGTGACGAAGATACTAACAAAGTTACTAATGATTATGATGACGTATTGGTTAAAGATTATGACGGTGAAGAATTATACCAAAATAACGTCGAAGCCTTGAATAGTTTCAGTAAGTTATGTACACAGTCGTTGGATACAGCGCCTAGTAGTTGTAGTGTCACGTGCCCGAACAGCCCAACCAAGTCAAGTAACTCGAGTAGTACTATTAATACAACTACAGTAATGAGTAGTTGCGAAGGGGTGAGGAGACGACACAGTACTAGCGTTGAAATTACTGCATTGACGAATATTAAAACTGGACAAGATGGTATGCCGGTTATAAGTTTTAGTTTTTTACACACCGACGACGTTTATTAGATGTATCATTTATTTATATGCAAACTATTATTTTAAAGAATTATTGTAAATTTTTGGAAACCAAATTTAATTATTTCTTGATAGTATTTTTAAAAACAGCTTTAAAAATTAATAAAAAAATTTTATGCTGAAATTAAATTATTATGAAAAAAATTCTACATGTAGAAATTTTAAAAAATTATAAATACAATTTTTTTAAATTTTTATTTAAATGAAAAAATAATTAAAAATTATCAAAAGTTTGCAGACTTCAGTATTTTCAACAAATTAATTTTCTGTTAAATAGTTCAAATTTAAAACATTATTAGATGTATCATTTATTTATATGCAAACTATTATTTTAAAGAATTATTGTAAATTTTTGGAAACCAAATTTAATTATTTCTTGATAGTATTTTTAAAAACAGCTTTAAAAATTAATAAAAAAATTTTATGCTGAAATTAAATTATTATGAAAAAAATTCTACATGTAGAAATTTTAAAAAATTATAAATACAATTTTTTTAAATTTTTATTTAAATGAAAAAATAATTAAAAATTATCAAAAGTTTGCAGACTTCAGTATTTTCAACAAATTAATTTTCTGTTAAATAGTTCAAATTTAAAACATTATTAGATGTATCATTTATTTATATGCAAACTATTATTTTAAAGAATTATTGTAAATTTTTGGAAACCAAATTTAATTATTTCTTGATAGTATTTTTAAAAACAGCTTTAAAAATTAATAAAAAAATTTTATGCTGAAATTAAATTATTATGAAAAAAATTCTACATGTAGAAATTTTAAAAAATTATAAATACAATTTTTTTAAATTTTTATTTAAATGAAAAAATAATTAAAAATTATCAAAAGTTTGCAGACTTCAGTATTTTCAACAAATTAATTTTCTGTTAAATAGTTCAAATTTAAAACATTATTAGATGTATCATTTATTTATATGCAAACTATTATTTTAAAGAATTATTGTAAATTTTTGGAAACCAAATTTAATTATTTCTTGATAGTATTTTTAAAAACAGCTTTAAAAATTAATAAAAAAATTTTATGCTGAAATTAAATTATTATGAAAAAAATTCTACATGTAGAAATTTTAAAAAATTATAAATACAATTTTTTTAAATTTTTATTTAAATGAAAAAATAATTAAAAATTATCAAAAGTTTGCAGTCTTCAGTATTATAAAAAAATTGTTTTCAAAAAATTAATTTACTGTTAAATAGTTCAAATTTAGAACATTAGATGTATAATTTATTTGTATGGAAACTATTATTTTAAAGTCCTGTTCTCAGCACGTTTATAGTAACACGACTTAGTATTTCCATATGAGACGATATGATTGTTAATAATTTTATGGAAGAATCAGAGTTCGGCGTAGGTGTGTCTACCTTTAGTTTCCATTATACTTAGCTGGTGGTGCTGTTCATTTACGGTGGTATTAACTCCTCTCGTTATTAGCAAGGGAACTATACATTTAAAATAAATTATATAGATAATGGAGGTATTTTTTATTAATCTAAAGTGTTTGGAATCTTATTACAATATTTATCAAAAAGTTAGTACCGCTTAAAAAGTTTTCATTCTTGCATCTTTCACGAATATCTTTATGAAACTTTCGAAAACTTACAAGCTAATAATTTACAATTATGTATGATAATTTTATGACGGTTTTGTAGTTTTACAATACAGTCATAAGTTTATCCGAGAAACAATTGAGTCATAACTTTATGATACAGAAGTAATAGATTTTTCTTCCGTACTCAGCTATGCAGTAAAATTTATTGTAAAAATTTTTAATAGCGTTGCATCTATTGAAACATTTTATGATCTAATTTATTCAATAGAAATAGTCATCTTAACTTAAAGAAAATCATAAATAAATTTTTATTATCAATAATCTCAAAGGTTGATGTCCAAAATAACAATGTAAAATATTTATAGACTATAAATTTTTATTTATTTTTACTCATGACAGGAATATTAAATTGCTTTGTTATAAAAAATGTATCATTAAAAAAAAACATCTTAAAAAAATTTCAGATAAATATTTGGGAGTTATTTAAACTCATGACTATGACAATGAATTTAAATTGTTAAACAATAGAATGGAGTAGTTATTTTGAAGTGATTAATTTCACGCGAGTCGTGCTCTGGCTCTACACGTGGAAAGTGTGGGAAAGTTGCGTGGTGAAAATACTATACATATGTCGTTATTCGCTGTTGTTGTTGGCCAGGATTTAGTGATGTACATATACGTGTGCTACGTCTATATTTATACTGATATTTCTGCAGCGATATATGGAGAATAGACGAGATCGGTATATTGCGATATGTCAATGTATATATTGACCGTGAGGATATCCTTATGTTTAATGTAATGTAAGGTGAAATGAACGTAAGCTTCAAAACAAGATATTTATTTATTTATTTATTTATGTATGACAACTCATGAATACACACATGTTTATTTATTTTTATATATGTTGAAGGTATATTGAAAAAAGTAAGAAATCGTGGATTTGTTGCTAATCCTTGATGGAGAAATTTCGAATATTTAACGTACGTGTGCGAAATCAAGTGCGAAAGAAAGTAATTAATTTATTGTCTGATATAAAAGAAGACAATGGAAAGATTACATTAGCATTGAAAAGTGAGTGCAGAATTGCTGGGTGTAAGGTTGCGAAAATTGAAAACCAGAATTCACTCAAGGTCTTTATGATTGGAATAATAGTTATGTAACGAGATTTATTGAGATCGAGTTATTACAATTTTCTTATTTTAAATTCATGCCATGTACTCCGATAATTATTCTTTGAGGTTCACCGGCACGGCTCAAGAGAATAAGAAGAAATACAGATTAACTTAAAAGAAAGTTGTCTGCTCAGTCTCATGGTCTTGGAGTTTAATTTTTATAATTATTATTTGTCTCTCGAATTTATTTTACGAGAGATCGAAGGTCAACTTGCGTGACAGATTAACAGCGGTCAGCGTATAAATAAAAAAAGCAACAAGTAGTTTACTATTTAGTGAATATAAAAATGTAGGATGAAATTACTAATTAGTAACGCGTGCAGTATAGTGTATTAGTGCTTGCACGGGTAATCTATTGAAGTATAAACGATAGCAAGAGAAAGTAGATAGTCTATCAGTTTTTTTTTTTTTCATAGATTTTTTGTTCCTTCGGCTTCTCTTATTCTATCGAAACACAGATTGCCGATTAAAATCCTAAATAGCTGTTAAATTGGCGTGTACACTGTACGCGTACTTACCATTTCTATATTTCACAATTATTTCAACACGAGGTTGTTGGAAAAAATTAATCGACGTATTATGACAACAATGTTTATCGTCACGTTGTTTGATTATTTATCTAAAAGTCAAACATAATTAACTAAAAGGATTATTTTTTAAAATTTCAGTGACAATTTGTCAATCACTGCGACGACAGGTTGATGATGAGTTTTTATTTTAAAAACTAAATAAGGCTCAGGAGATCGCTGTTATTGTATCCATGCACTTTAAACCAAAGCTGTTATAGTCAATAAACGTACGTTACGATGTAATGTAATGTGAAAGTTTTAAGACTTAACGACTCTCAAAACACCGAAATGGGAGCGCATATCGTCTAGCCTTTTCATAAATTTTCAACAGTTATTTAGGAGAAAAGAAAGTGATTGAATACATTCAATTGTTGTAAATGGATAAAAAATTCAATTTAGTACTAAACTATTATACACCGGATTTTTTTTTTTTTACAACAAAGAATCTCGTAAAGTAGTTATTGATAGTCATAACATTAATTGTTCCATTTATATATTTTTAATTTATTTCTTTTATACTTTTAATTCGATGATTAATTACACGAAAAATATGCTGATTGCTAATTGCAATAAAATATTCATAACAGTCTAAGATATAAAAATGACAATTTTAACAGCAAAATTATTGCTAAGTCGATTAAATATTATTATAGATAATAAACATTTTTAAATTATTAAATTATGCTAATTATAACAGTAAATTATTTGATTAAAGTTATCACTATAAAATATATCATTTTTTTTTATTGATATATTAAATTTCAGTTACGTGTAACGGAATTACTGTCCGCTTATTTTTTTAATTATAATTATTTTATTATTGAACTTTTATTGTCACCGTTATTGTAGTTGAATTTATGAAACATTGTGTACATGTTCTGTTCACTAGCATAAGATTAAGTGCTACAAATTTTAGTAAGATGTTACTGTCTTATCTATGTTATGACTAATTCGTGACAATCGCATGAGCAAGTTTAGATACAAGAGAAAGGAGGAATTACTTTATTTTTTAACCGCTTCCAGTTTGCTAAGTCATCTAGAAATTTGTTCTAAACTTTTTTTCTCCAATTAAAATTTTTTTTATTTATTTTTAGTCATTTAACTTTGATAGATAATTTTTTTTTTAAACTAAGATATTTTATTTTATCATTAGAAATATATTCTAACATTTTATGAATTTAACACAGACATAATAAATTTTGAAAATTTTTATAACAATTAAATTATAATAAAAAAATTCCACATGTAAAAATTAAAAAAAAATTATGTGTGAATTTTTAAAAATATTTTTTTTATTATAATTTAATTGTTACAAAAATGTTCAAAATTTATTAAGTCTGCTAATTTCTGTATTTTAATATTTTTACAATGTAGAATTTTAAAAATTTATTAGCATTAAAAAAAAAATAATAATTATAAATTTTAACTTAATTTAATGAATTTTAGACATCAATTTAATAAAAAAATAAATTTAATATACATATAATAATTAAAGTAACAAACATGAAAATTTTATCATCAGAGATAAGAGATAAACATCTAATCGATTTTATTACATACAATAAATGTTACATTAACGGACCCATTTAAAATAAAATAAAATAAAAATTTTATCTCATCTCTATTTGAATAAGACATCAAATTTAAAAAATAAACTAGATAGTCTTATTTATGTAATTAATTAAACTCGATATTTCTTCTCCGTCTAGTACATCTAAATAATTAAAAAAAATTTTTTTCCGAGCATTTATTACTAATTTTTTTTAACGGAGAACCAGTCTTGACCGCGTAAGCTAACACTTATATCTAAGTATTGAAAATAAAAAATTCTTGTCTTATCAACAGACTACTGTGTCTTTGTAGATACTCCATTATATATGTATGTACATAAGCATAAGAATACATGCAAAATAGTATAACTTGATGTCTATTATATATCATAATTATCATATGATATGGTATGCACAGAAAGAGAAATACATATCCCGCTATCAGGTGGTCACGCTCTGTTAGCACTGAAAATGTCCTGCGACAGTTTTTAACGGTGACAAGATGGCAATTATTAGTCTTAAGAGTATAACTATTCGGTGCTTGTTTAGTTTGCGGACTCCAGACTTGAGACTTCAGAACCCGGTAGACATATTAACACTATCTTAGCTGTAACTATTTCACAAAACTTATTAGTGCAACAACTGCTTTAAAATTTTAATATTGTAATTAAATATTCAAGTGGAAACAACTTTCGAATGATAATTATTACAGCGTATTCTCTAGACAAATTATTTAAATATCAAACTTTAGATTTTTTATTTTTTATTTTAATAAATTTATCTATTATTTGCGTGATTAAAGATTATTAATAAATGATTCAAGTTTATATAATATACAATATAATGTATGTATATATTTATATATACAGTAGATACACTTGAATAGACAAGACAAGGTGAAAGGGAACCGGAAATCTCAGGACATTATCATGATATGAGATTTAAAATGTTTATTTTTTGTTTATAATAATAAGTTTGCTGCACTGGTGAAATGCCAAGGAAGAAAATGAAAGCACAAGGGAAATTGTTTCTTTCAAATGATCATTCAAAACAAAGAATTTTTTTTTTTTTTTTTTTTTTTTTTATTAAGAAAATCTTTCGCCAAAGGATTCCCGACGTTCAACTTCGGGCCGTCTTTGTGAGGTAGCTTGAAGAACCAGCAACAATTGTCGATTATAACATCGCACCAAATTCCAGCTCCCTTGTAAAATATTTCAGGTCTTAATTCTTTTTCAACACTCGATTTAGTTTTTCGATTTCTCCAAAATTCTGTCTTGTGTAAGTCCTTCTGAACATCAGCCTGCAGAGTGGCCATTGCGTAACTCATATCTGAGTCCTGTTGATGTTTAATCGGGAGCGGACACTGTGCTAGGAGTTGCTTGAGCGGCAGCTGGGTGTCCACATCCGGGTCGTTGTTAAACGGAACCAGAAAACCCCAGCCGTGTTCTTTTATGTAGTGCAGCGGGTAGTTTTCCCAGGTGAGACTCAGAAGCTTTGGAGTTATCTTCATCGAGGTGCTGATATTCTTTGGCCCGGGAAGCCAATTTTCTTCACCGGGTTTCATGCATAATTTACGGTACCACGCAGGATACCCTGGCATGTGTGGAAGCTTAGCGGGTAATAAATTTTTAGTGTCTTTCAAAAAGCCAAATTCTTCTTCCAATTCATCGATTTCTTCCTCACCATCAGTCAAATATTTTTCGTGATCTGAGATTTTTTTTTCTTCATCAATTTCTGGACCAGGAATTAATTTCGTGGGCTTTTTCTTAACTTTGACAGTCTGCGTGCTCCAGTCTTGGTCCCACATCCACAGATCTTCTTTGTACTTGTCTCCATGCATCAACTTACAGACTTCATCAGCTCTTTTGGCCAAACTGACCTTGGCTTCGTAATTTAAATCTTCAAAAGCCGCCTCTGACTCTTCAATATACCTGGACCAGTTAGTATTTACCGGCAGGTAGGCAGTTCCCAGTTCCAGCATCCCCGCGAAGCTCACTGGGTGAGGAAACCGGTCCTTGAAAAGAGGAAATAATTTTTCTAAAATTTCGTGAGTTACTACGACATCTCTCGCGCAATAATTCATCAACTTATCAAACTCTTTTCTGACTTCCAGCAGCGAGCCTTCAACAAACAAGTCTCGCATGGACTTCTCGTGGGTCTTCCCGCAGTACAGCTTGTAGACGTCGGCCAGGTTGTTCAAGGACGTACCTTGGAGCTCTTCGTGATCTAACAAGTCTTTCTTGGCCATCACTAGGGTTCTTTGGTAGCTGTTCATCCCGCTGATCGCTATGTGCAAGGACATGGTGTCTATAAAGCGCGCACAAGTCGGGTTCAACCAGTACTGCTCTTTTATTCTTGCTCTGTCGTAACAGACGTTGTGTCCTACTATTATTTTTGGTTTTTTCTGATGATCAGTCAGCTTCTTGCCGAATTCAAGGCTTGTGCTTTCCATGGGAACCAACATATCCAAAGTAAACGACCGACTTTCTACGGGAAGGCTTGTACCGTCGACCAGGGATTTCGATACCCAGCCGTACCACGCTTCGGAAGTTACTGCGGTAGCTAGTGTCGGTAATGGACCTTCCTTCATGCATACTTCCACATCGAATATTATTCCTGGCTCTAATGGGTAGTCCACTTTTTCGACTTCGGCATTGGTGTATCTGGAAATAATTAAAATTTATTTTTATTTTATGGCTGCGTTTTTTTTTATTTAGTCGAAAAATATTATAAAAAAAAAAAAAAAATTCTATGACTTTGAAATAATTAATTTATTTTAGCAGTTGATCGTTACTTATTATAAATCGCCTATTATTTATTACAGTTTACTTTTTAAAAAATAATATTGTAAAATAAAAATTTTTTTATTTTTGCAAATAACAGTAATGTAAATATTTTATTGAAATAAAAATAAAATTGTCTTTTTAAAAGTTAATATTTAATTTAAGTAATATATATATAGATTTAATAATTTAATAAATAATAAAAATTTAAACTAAAAATAATCTAGCTATTATTTAATCAAACATTTCGTCAATTATCAGTAAAAATAAAAATGTTAAAAATAATGCATTTAAATTTACAATATCTTTATTCAAAATTATCACAGCTGAGATTTTAATAAATATTTGTCATTTACCTTGTAATATTTTAACAAGAATTTTATTAAGGTATTTTTTTATCACCAAATGCAATGTGTACTTTATGTTTTAATCATATTTGTATATTTTTACAATTTTGTTGATGAAATCAAGAGACCACTGACGAAACGTTTAAATAAATAATTATTTGAGTTACGATTAACCTTTGTTTAATTAAAGAATTAAATAATAGTATCATAAATAATAAATACCTAGTCCATCCTTCCTGAAGCTTCCAGCTAGTCGGCATCTCAGGAATTTTTTTCACCATCTCTTCGACTATTTTAAAATAAGGTCTAGCTTGAGTTTCCGCTATTTTATAAAAGTGTTCTTCCAAATTTTCCCCTTCCAGCGGCGGGAGATTTATGTCAGCACTGGGAATCCTAGAAGTGTCATTTATTTTCATACCAAATGCTTTTAATTGTTTTCGTAACTCGCTTAATTTTTCTCTGGATAATTCAACATTGTTTTCCCTCTTAAATACTTGGCTGTGCAATTTTTTAGGCAGCATTTGCATGTTCAGTTCGTTAAAACGTTCCTCACAATTATTCAGTTTTTGATTTTCTGAATTATCAGCTGACGCTGAATTTTTATCATTTAATTGTCGGCTGTCAATTATTTTACCTTTATTTTTGCTGCCGTTAGAATTTCCGGCACAAAATTGTTGATACTCATCATCTTGGTGGATAGTTGCTTTTAAGTCTCTGGAAGCTGGTGAGGTTATCTCTGTATTGATCGGCTTGGCACTTTTTTTTTTAACTTTGACTTTACGGAGTGAAAAATTTGGTTGCAGCTTAGTAATTCCATTTACATTTATTGACGGCTTTGAACATTTATGACGGATGCAGATGTTTATTAATTTAACTTTGAATCTCATTTTTATGTCTAGAACCACGAGGTCGAATACAGAAAAAAATAACTGGTAAATAATTTAAGAAAAAATTTTAATGATCTTCCCTGGTTTTTTTTAGATTTTGTTGTCAACTGTCAAAATATATTTAGCCGGTTCGAAAATATCCAGAGGAACGCACAAAAATATCATATATTGAATAATATTATCAGAATAACAATGCACATGTGGAGAATGTTGCGTTGAGGCTCCATTTTTTTCTGAGGTTACTTTGATTTCTACTTTATCTATTGATGTGTATAAAAACATATATCTATATACATATATATGTATAAATAAAAATAAAAAAAACTTTTAAATAATAATAATAATAATACTGAAATTAGCGGTCAGCTGTCAATTTTAAAAATTTTTTTAACAAATCCATTACAATAAAAAAATGCTTCTAAAAATTTTCACTTGTAATTTTTATCAATTTTCATGACATTAAATTTAGTTGTCACTTCACAATTGTTTTAATTTTCTTTAACAAATAAATTATAGAAAAAAAAAAAATTATTAAAAAAATGGACTTGTTTTAGAAATTTTAATAAATTATAAATGCAATTTTTTAAAAATAATTTTTTAGAACAAATTTTTTTGTTTAAAAAAATTAAAAAATTCTCAAGTGACAGCTAACTTTAATGTCATTAATTTTCACATGTGAAACTTTTTAATTAAACTCCTAAAAACTTGAATTTTGTTTAAAATTTTTTTTATCTTTGTCCTTTTTTTTGTCCGCCTGTTTCTTCTTGTAGGCGACATAGTCGGGCAAAAGTCGTAATTTTCCATAATAATGTAACTTTGTCCTAAGAATTTCGTCTCCAGTTTCACCGATCGTATCTTGATATTCACTGAGCCAAGGAAGAACGTCGATATCGAAATGTTCATTGTTCAAATCAATGGTGTACTTTCTTCTTCGGTTTGTATAATTCAAATATACATAAGTCTCATCATTATTTTTATCCTTACTCTTACTTTCACAACTATCAGCGCTGTTAAAACTGTCACTACTGTCGCTATTGCCTTCCTTTTTATTTTTTTGATCATCAGACTCCTCAAAATTGCCTCGTTTGTCATAAGCTTCGTCAATATCATCTTCTTTGTAAGAATTTTCTTCCAAGATATTGCTAGAATTTTTTAAGGAATCAGCTTCAAAATTACTAGAAGCGACTTCCATCTCTTCATTTTTTTTTTTACTGCCCTCCGGGTTCTTATCGACTTTCTGCTTTTGCGAGCTGTCTAAGCTATCAGTTTTCCGTCTCTGCTCTCTAGACGCGCGGGATAGTCGGCTGGAAACCTTTCTACCATTTAATTTCTTCGCTGGAACAGTTAGACTCAAATCGTTGCGTTTTCTTCCAGGTATTTCATGCCCACCAAGGTAAGGAGGTTTCGGCTGTGGTCGACACTCGACTTCTTCCGATTCTTGTCTCTGCATATTAGCTAATCTCGCTTTATTGTTATAATTATACACCCAATTGCTGTAGTCAGTTATCATTGGGTAATTATCTAGACAAAGAATTAGAATTAAAATTAAAAATCATTTTGTAAAAATTTCCACTTATAGTTTTTTACAAATTAATTTTTTTATTAATTTAAAAAAATTTTTAGATGACTAACTTAATTTTCGTACTAATTTTTTTCTTCTGGCAAATCAGCGATTTTACTTACTTGAATTACAAAAAGAAGATTGATAGGTCGTACGTAGTCGTTCATCATTTATGCGGCGCAGTAAATCCGGTGATGCCATTGGAAACTGCATGTTAGTTAATCCATTCTAAAATATTTAATTTATATAAATTAACTTAATTTTAATTACAAAAAAAAATTTTAGTTGAAAATTTTAATTCAGATCAGTTGAAATATTTACTAGTAAAAGAAGAAATCACAAACAAGTCGAAATTGGCAAATTTTTATAATTTTTTTATGGAAAAAAATTATTTAAAAAAAAATTGACATGTAGAAAATTTGAAAAATTCCAAGTGCAATTTAAAAAAAAACCATAATTTATTTATAATTTTTATTAATTAAACAAAAATTTTATTGATTAAAAAACTCAAAAATTGTCAAATTTCAGCTCATTTTAATATAATTAATAATTGTAATTGAAGAATAAAATAATTACCGGCTTCTGTGAAATTTTTGTTCTAATATTTGTCTCGACTTCAATATCCGCTCCAGAATGCGGCGGTACGTAAATTA
The DNA here is from genome assembly GCA_000956155.1 of Cotesia vestalis. Taxonomy (NCBI): domain Eukaryota; kingdom Metazoa; phylum Arthropoda; class Insecta; order Hymenoptera; family Braconidae; genus Cotesia; species Cotesia vestalis. The sequence continues at coordinate 19,101 of JZSA01007903.1, forward strand.
ATTTCGGCTCTGCCAGTCCTCCCATCGGACCCATACGACTCCACTCATAAGGAAAATTTTTCACAGAATAATTATTATTATTTTGCTTAATACAACCACAAGGATACAAATTGTACATATTGCACATCGCGTAAGGATTCATTAATTTATTTAGTATATTGAAAAAAAAAAAAATCACTTGATAATTTAAAATAATTTTGACAATAAAATTAAAGGTTATCGACTAAACATTTTGTTTATACTTTGGTCTAATATTCAGATTCAGAGCATTCGAATTTTTTGGTGAGTAAAATATTTTAAAATATGTAATAATAGAATTTATTTTTACAAACGTCAAATTTTTAAAATAGTTTTTTTCCATTGCATAAATACAACAAATAATTATAAATAACTCTCATTATTTCTTTTGGGAAGTCAAGTAAATTGGTATTAATTTATATGTCAAATAAATATCTTCGGGACAGTTTAAATCCCAGCGTATTATAAGATTATCTTTTAAGTGAGAATTAATTTAGATTTATTTTGACAAATTAATCAGAAAATTTAATTTCTCATTACCGGAAAAATTTTAAAATGGAAATAAATTTTTTTTTAGGAATTAAAATTAGCTCTAAAAATTTTTTCTTATCTGACCTTATCCTAAATTAGAATAATAGTTGATGATAATTAGACTTAAGCTGATAAATTATTAATTTTAAAAAATAATACAAGTACCCAGAACAAAAGCTTGCAATAAAAGCAATTTTATTTTCGCGTGTGTTAATAATGACCTTGTCAAAAGTTTATAATCTGCTGTTTGAAATATCAGCGTGTTGGTTTAAAATTTGGACGGACAAGTTTGTAAACAGATTTAAATAATTACAGATGAGTAAATAAAAATATGAAGAGTAAATTATGGATATATAAAACGACATATTGAATTTTTTACGGGATGAGAAGAAGGAAAAGTTGACTTTTATTTAAACAGTGGGAAAATTTCTAGAATACTGTCAAACTAAACGAGTATCAGACGTGGACGTACACATGCATCAGGTGTATATATTTACATATATTTGTGTATCGTAAGACTCTAAAGATATCGCTGTCGTCTACCGCATCGCAAATAGAATGACGACGTCATTGCGATCCTCCAACTAAATGGAAAGAGTGCGAGTAGACATTATATGTCGGCGTTACAATTAAATGTCGTGTTATCCAAGGATCAGGGAAAATAATTCCGAGGCCAGGCTTTGTCAATTTTTATTGTAATTTCCTTATCATTCGTCATTTATTGAAACCACACAGAAAAAAAAAATTATTTTAATCAAATAAATTATTTTGAAGAACTTCACATTCTTGACTGTAAAAATTTTCTATCAAATTTTACTATGGTGCATTGCATTCCTGGACTATTAATTGTATATATTAAATTTTAAAATGTCCCATAGTAAACGTAAGCGCATTGGCTTAATTTATGACTAAAAAATTAATAGAAAATTTTTACAGTCTTGATTTGAGCAAAAAAATTTTTAAACTCACAAACTTTTCTTGATTTAAGATAATTTTACTTGATTCAAAAATTTATTATCTTGATTCAAGCCAATGAAACTCTTCAAAATTATCTTCTTGGTTCAAGAATTTTTCTTTTGATTCGTTAATTTTTTTTTCTGTGCAAAAGCTCTCCAATCTTGAATTTCTTAAAATTTATTCAATTGGAAATCTATAATTTTTTTTTTTTTTCATTATCTTCGATAAGCAAAATTAAAAAGAAATATTTTTAAGGATAATTTAAAATTAATTAAAAAATAAATAAAAATTTATTAAATATTTATATTGTAGGTGTTGATGGGTATTTATTGAATGTCTTCGTGGAATCGTGATCACAGACAACACTGCAGACGATGTTATATAGTTAGTAGAGACATGTCTGAAAGCCATGAAAGAAGAATGTGGGTGTAAAACGCCCGAGCTCCTCGCCCAAGAGATACTGCGGGTGGTTTCTAATAAAGAAGTCATGTGTGAGCAAAACAAAATACATTTATATAACATAATACAATGTTACTTAGAATAATGTTACTTGCACTTACTACTACACGCTGTACGGTTGATTTAAGAGCTTGCTGTCATTAATTTATTTATTGTTCTTCACAATATTATTTTCTCTTTTAATTATTTATTTTTAATTACTCGGAAAATGGCTTGTAACACAACTAAACCCCGTAGATTAACTTTAAAATATATAACTGGGTGTTAATTGTGATACAAATGAAATTAGACGGCAGTGACTAATGAAAAAAGATAAGTTCAAACAAATTTAGTCGCTCGTTGTTAAATGTTCCGAGTAAAGCTATAAACGGTTCGATGACTACTAGTCTGTACTTAACTCACCAGCTTTGTCGTGGATTGCTACCGTAAGAGCTTATAAAACTTATTTATTTAATTGTACATACACAGAGATCAGTGTGCTCGAAAAAAAAAAAAAAAAAAAAATATTTTTTTAGTCATTAAAATACTAGCGGTATTTTAAAGTTAGAATTTTTTTTTTTTTTTAATTAACTACGAGCTGTTAAAAATTGTGACTTGTAACATTCCAAAAATGTTTTGTCAAGAAGCATAAAAATTCTTTGTCAACTATTAAAAGTTTAGTTCTTTGTTGGTATTTTTCGTCTTGGAAATTTTTCAGTGACTACTCTCGTTGTTCCGTTTCGTAGAAAAAGATTATCACGGTCAATGAATTTTAATTTTTATGCACACTGAGATAATCATTTTTTTGTTTTATAATTTTAATAGTTCCCTGAATTTTTAAATATTTTTAATTTAGCGCATACTTTTTTCTACTTAGCAATTTACTAAAATATTTTTCACTAAAATTATTTAACAAATTAAATATAATGAAATAATTAAACTAAAAAAAAAATTTATAGATCTAGATTAAAAATCAAAGAAAATCTGTCATGTCGCAAGAGTGTTCTACTAGCAAAAAAAAAAAGTACAGGAAGCACACCTGCCAAAAGACTTGTTTAAATTTGATTCAGCCGAACATGAACCAATACACGACAACATAATACAATTAAAGACATAGTACAACCCTGCTGGTCGATCTCATTTAATCGCCATGCTATTAATCTCTATCTCAGTCTTGCTTTCTCGTAACATCACGGTTCGTCCGAGCATTTAAACTTATCATCATTTTATCTTGCTCTTCTATATTAGTGTTCTCACCAGTTGGAGGACAGTGGTTCTAAAATAGGCCCCCACGAGCACACACGAGCACGGTGCCAATGCTAAACGAGCAGAGCCACCACTCTCTCTCCCTCGCGGCAGTCGTTGATCGTGGATCGTACTTGTAACACCCCCCGGTTAATTTCTGTCATTAATTACCATAATTAATTAATAAAGGGCTCGATTAAAAAAAAATAAAATACCGAAAAAAAAAAATTAATCGCCAAAAATTCGAGTGCAGTTTAGTGTAAAAAAGTCCGAGAAAATAAAAATATGTCATACGCTAATTACTGAACTTGGCATGCTCGCAGCCAAGATCATTAACCGGTACACGGTAAACGGATTAACCAGATTTAAATCGATTGTTAAATGTCAGCAATTGCATTCGCTTAATTATTTATTTATTCGGTTTGATGTACCAATATTGAAGTAGAAAAAAAAAATTTATTGCTGGTTATAAATTATTAATTATTTGGCTCAAGTTTTTTTTGTTTACCAGCTACGACCTTGGATCGATAGATCGATTTTTTTGTTTACTCTTACGTTTTTATTTATGTAATTTTTAAACTCGAGGTAGTCAGTAGTGTTACGACTGCTGGTCGGACTTTTTACCAAAGTTTATGACAGTGTTGTGAGTGAAACTGTTTAAAAATTTATTTATTGATTGATTTTATTATTTATTGTTAGATTATTTTATTGCTGCAATGTTAAAGATGTGAAGTGATCAAAATAATAATAACGAATGTCTGAAGCCACGTGTGTTACTCGGAGACGTTATTTTTCTATGCCCTGGACTTCCAATCCGGATTTGTCACCCATGGGAATTCAGACTACCTCCCAGTTTGTCGAAAAGTACCACCATATTATTGGTAATTTTTTTTTTCTTTATTTAATTCCCAAATGTTGAGAGAGAAATTTAAAATTTAAAAATTTTTTTTTAGTTCAAATTAATTTGTAAGAATTTTTTTTAACAAAAATATAATTTAAAAATTATTAAAGCTCTAATAGAAAATTTCGAAGGGTTAAAATGACTGCTCCAGATAAATTTATCATTACACGTGTTTGATTGCTTTAGTTCAATGAACTTTTGATTTATTTTCGCTTGAATTTCCAAGTGATACCTTTTAAATAATTACTTCCAAAAAATTTTAATAGATAATTTTTTTCTGTAGAGTTTATTGCGGAAGCCGGATAAAAAAATAAAATTAATGATAATGATGAATTCAGGACAATAAAATGAAAAACTGTAATAATTTAAAATCAGTTCATTTAGTCGGAAAATCATAAATAATTAACGGTGTTATATGAACAGTAAATGTCATTATTTAACAGCGAAACTATTTGTCTTACATTAAAAAGGGGGGAGAGAAAATAACGAGGAGCGAGTGATGCTAATAATAGTTGGTGTATAAGTGATCGATGTATAGACTGTCTGCGTGGCTGACATATCCGACAATACGACAGGAGTTTGAAAGGCTTTACTATTACTATTACTTTTACTATTACTAGACGCATATTTTAACAACCGATAGAGTTTGTTTGGATATTTATTATTATTTCGCCACAGGAGTTCCTCGTTCTTCTTTAAATTACCCAAAAATTTTTTTCAAATAATTAATTAATCATTTTAACTCTAATTTTCTGTCGAAAATAAATTTTTTTAAGTTGCCAAAAATAAATTTGAATAATATTAATATAAAATTTTCAAAAGTATATTAATTTTTTTTATAATTAATTCTGAGATCTAAACATTTAATTTTAATTATAAAATTTTTTTTTTTCAATTTTAATACTTAATTATTGCAAAAAATTTTTTTATAATTGAAAAATGATTAAAAAAATTTATTTTAATATCAAAATATTTCATTTATTTTATAAAAATAAATTATCAAAAAGAATTATTTAAAAAA